>JAJMDI010000126.1:130684-152027 GCA_030573535.1 Hanseniaspora occidentalis var. citrica
AAAAAAAAAAAAAAAAAAAAAAAAAAAAAAAAAAAATGAAAAGACCAAAAATAAAAAAAAAAAATATATATTTTTTTTCGCTTAAATGAGAAAATCCAACAACACAAAAGAAACAACAAAAAAAGATAAAACAAGAAAAAAAAATACAAACTTATAACCCCGCTTAGATACAATTGCACAAAGAAAACTTGATTTCAGGGAGAAAGGGTTGGCAAAAAAAATACAAAAATTAGAAAACACCGACTCTATATATATCTATATAGATTAGATACGACAACTTGATATTTCGAGGGAGATGATAACACACAACGTTGACAGTACAGCAACAATAAACAGGTGGACAAGTGGACAAGTGGACCAATTGATTTTATAGTGTTCCACTATCACGTAAATAATACTATTCTACTATAGGTTGATAACATAATTTTTTTACTTGTTATAATGCAAGCCAAACTAAACAAGTACTTAGCTTATTATCTTCACTCTTTTCTTTCTTTATATGCTCTTTACTTAATTAAATCTACACCTAAAATGGCTATAATTCTTGAGGATGATACGTGTTTGTTTCACTTTTTTTTTTGTTTTTATCTTTCAAAAAAATTGAGGTTGTTACAGTTTATAACACCGACGATCCTTATCGCGTAATCGGAACTATAAAATAAATAAAAAAAGATGATTTTTTTTTTAACACCGACACGCATGAAAGGTGTATATAGTACATTTTTATATATCAATCTATATAAAAAGAGGTTATTTACAATATAGTTGGTTGGTTATATATTTATCTTCATCAGAGTTCAATAGTGAGGCAATCCAGTACATTGTAAAAACCAGTCGTTGATCACCAGACATGCTCTCTTGCTACCATTGGTTATCATTAGTTTTTCAATAAATTGATTATGATTGATACCTGCAGTAGATGCACGATGCAACAATTGGGTAACCTCGTAATCTTCCAATAAACATATTTGCAACCATTTCTTACAATAAAATGGATGTTTGCTTATAACTGTTCTGATAATATCCGAATATTGCATAACCTCACTTCTATTACTGTTCAAAATGATTATGAAACAATTTTTAATCAACTTGTAACCTAAACAATCCGGAGAAGGAGAATTAAATAAACTACTCACATATGTGGCACATTCTTGATCGTATTTTTTGTTGTTGACAAATTTCATCCAAAATTTAGCTAATGGAATAATAGTGAATTTTTCCTTAATAACAATTAATAATTTCAAAAATTCAGGAATGATAAAAGATTGTAAATAATCACTTTGAATTATTAATCTTGGATAAGTTTCCAAAAAACTGTTGATAAATTCAATAGAAACTTGAATGTAATCAGGATCAGTGTCAATACCACCATAATAATATTTGATCAAAAAATTGTTTAAAATGTAATCAAATTCTTGTTTCCCCATTACTTTCAATTTGGTCATATGCGCTACTAGTTGTTTCAAAACAGTCAAGTTGGATTGGAAACATTTTTCAAATGGACATTGAGCAAATTTGTTACTGATATATTCCATGACATGGGCAATATCAAATTTAAATGGAAACGGTTGTTGTGTCAAATCTGCAGACAAATACTGTGCAACAATCTTATTGCTTTCTTCAATGATTTTATTATTATTGATACTGATTGATCCAAATTTCTTGAAAATCAAATCATTTAAAATATGTAACAATTTGTTAATCAAAACACTGGAATTGTATTCAGAAGACCAATACTGAATCATATATTGTTGGTATTGTAAAATGATTGGATTCAAAGACCCAGAACTTCCATATCCAGACTCATCGTCACTATCATTGCTCAAATCAATAGTGGTAGCTGTAGTGTCGACATTACTATTATTATTAGTAGTTGGAGCAGAATAACTAAAAGAAGTTAAAGTAGATGTGATCTGAGGACCATTGCCGTCAAAATCTTCGTCATCATTGAAAATTAACAAACCTTCATTGAAAGAGTATATACATCTCAATAATGAAATGATATAATCACACAAATCTTGTTGCATTTCAAAACAAGTTGGAGATTTCTTTATACAGTCAATGACAATATCTAAAAATCTATCAATGTATTTTTTTTGTAAATCAGCCAATTGTGGGAAATTCGTGGTGTCCTTGATAGAGTTTTTATCAAAAGAAGTGATGATTGAACCACAAGAACCTGAAAATTTCTCTCTGGTCAAAGCACTAATTTTAATACCGTTGCTAGTAGTACTGTTGAATTTTGGATCTGTAGGTTGTAACATGGTTTGTAAAATTTCCATAAAAGAGTCCAAGTATGAATTCAATTGAAATCTACATGTTTCACATAGTTGTGTCAATGTTTTACAAATCATAAATTCTGTTTCCTGGGTATTGTTGCTTGTATTCGATAAAGTTTTAAACAAAACATCAATACACTGACTCAAAATATCTTTTTTGTTATCGTTGATATTAAAAAAAGTTGCAATTGTAGATAAAAAGCTTGTTGAAGTTTTAATAAAATCGGTTTTCAAAGCTGGATGTGTTAATCCCAGTTCTAACATTTGAATAACTTGCACAACAACTTTATTATTTTCTTGTGCCAAGAAATCACTCAACATAGGAGATTGTGGAAAAACAGTCCCTTCAAACAATTGTTGCAACAACAAAGTGCAAACTTCAAGTTGGTAAACATCATTGTTGTTACTCAAACTTAATTCCAAGATTTTATTTGTCAAATGTGTGTGACCCATGATTGACCAAATCTGATCAATGAATTCCGTTCCAATTTTTCTAAAGTCATCAAACTCCAAAATCAACTGAGTGTCTCCAGTTTCAGATGCTTCTTGAATGATTTTTTCCTTGTTGTTGAATGATAATTTCGGAATGTAAATTTCCAAGCATTGTTGAAACAACTCTATAGCAAAATCTTGGTCGTATTGAGAGTTTCCGTGATCATTTAAAGAGGTGTACACTTCTGCTAGATCGTACCAAAAATTTAACATTTGAATAGAAAAGTTTTCTTGAATGATTGGAATCAATGGGAAATTAGTGAATTGTAACAATGTTTTGATATGCTCGTTGATTTGTGGATTGTTTCTATTTTCCAAAAGGAAAAATTCATTGCAAATTCTTGTCATGGAATTAGATAAAATATTTGGCATTAATAGAGCCAATTTTTTCAATTCATTTTCAAACAATTCGTTGGTGACTAAATAGTTCATATATTCCATGATCCAGTTTGGGTTTTTTACTTCTAATTGGATCAATGCAGTTGGGAATATCTGTTTTTCCAAAATGGATCTCACTTCATAGTTTAAAACTACTAAAGAATTAATGTCGTGTAGGTGATAGAAAATGTTGATAATTTCAGAACTGTATTTGAAAGTAACATTATCGTTGCACATCAATTCGATCAATTTAGTGAATAGTTCAGTCAAGTCAATAGATTGACCAGAAACTTGGGGAATAGTTTGGGAGTACTGGAACCATGAAATCAAAGACTCAAACAACAAATCATCGGTGTGTGAATGCATACTCAACTTCTGTAACTTTTCGCTGTTGTTTGAAGCAATTAACGGGGATGTGCATAGCACTCTTTGTTGTAAATTTTCCATGAAAATGGACAACCCGGTGATATAGACGTTGTCATGAATAATATGGTAGACGTTGGACAACTGGAAGGGCAAAATTCTGGTAGAGCTAGTCTTCATGATTTCTTCGACAAGAATCGATAAGAAAGTGATCAACAACTTGTTTGAATGTTTGGAAAAGTTGATAAACTGAATCAACTGGTCGTACGAGACGTCTATGTTCAAAATATCCAAGATCATGCTACTTGTCAATTGGTTTGTAGCGCTACTGTTCATCAACCCAGTGATCAACGAGTTGATTGGGTTTTTCCAGCCAGAGGATTTTTTTGAGCTTCCTGGAGGAATTATCAAATCGATCAAGTCTTTGTTGATGTTGATGAAAATCAACGACAAATTTGACATCAACTTTTTCATGACAATGAAGTTTGCATCGGCGTTTCCCTTGATGTACTGTTCACTGTATTGGATTAGAAAAGACAAGTTTTCCACTAGCAGCAGTTTCAGGAAATCTGGGACCTCGTCTTCTGAGAAAGGCTTGTCGTCGTCGATGATGGCGGTTTCCGAGTTTGAAAACTTGGAAAGATAGTGGTTGATTTGCACGGTGTATGTTAGCGCACCGAAAAACTTGCACTGAGTCGAGTAGGGCATGGCTGTGTTCAACAGTTGTTTGGCCAACTCAAGACCAATCTTTTCATCTTTCTGGTAAGACTGTAGATGTTGTTGGATCTCGTTGAAATTCGGTGGAGGCACTGGCCCGTATAGGGTCTCGATCAACCCAATGATCTCCTCGATAGATTGTGATGACATGGCTTTGCAGATAGTGTACCTCAAGTAATCAAGAAGCAAGTGGGCTTTCTTTTGGTTTTGACGTAGTCTAGAGACTATTTATTACTAGAAGAAACTAACTAAGAAAGAAGAAATCTTACGTTGTAAAACACCTGATGATCTAAAAGTAGATACGGAGAATTGTATTCTTAGCCAGAACTAAAAGTTTAACAGTAGGAGGGAAAAAAGAAACCAGGCAATAAAATTTAAAGTTGAGAAGAAAAAAAAAAAAAAATATCCCAGAAAGCTTTCACGAAGAGACTCACCCGGAGCAATTCATGATGTCTGTGCGTATTATTTTTCATGTGGATTGAAAAGGCTAGGCGAACGATAGAAACCGTTTAAACAATGTTCGTATCACATGGTGCACACATTTACAAGACACTTTGCAAGAGAGACATGGACATCAGTATTGGATTACATTAAATCGTTAAAAGTTGAAAAAAAAATATAACTATGTTGTATATGTATATATGTGTGTATAATAAGTGATGTGTCTCAAATGATGATTAGTGATTTGGAGGTTGCCTTTAGGCCTATTAGTCTTATGACGTTGCAGATGCATTTCTTCACTCTTTTGTTCTCCCTCATGAAATTCTCCACTTTTCTTACTTGGTTTGTTCTCGTGTTGTATATCATCAACTTGTTGTTCAACCGGTTGATCTCGCCACTCTCTATAAAATACACAATCTGCCAGAGAGGCAGTAAACCGGGAACGATCGTCGGGATGTTATAGATTTCCTTTGTGTATCCCGGGATGTCCCCGTCGTCCTCTTCGTCTGGTGGAACAGAGCTCATGGGCAGCTGTGCTTGCAGCAGACTTTCGTCGGTCACGTTTGTTGGTATGACTGGTTTCAGACTGTAAAAATCGTTGAAAATCATACACGGGTAGTCTATGCCGTACTCTCCTAGTTTGGCTACAGACTCGTTCGCATTCTGGATTGCGTACCCCTCTTTCTCCCCATATATTTTCTCTGCAATATTTATCAACGGACTGTTCACATCGAATATCGGGGTGTCGTTCAAAGGTAGTTCGCAGTGCTCCAGCTCGTCGTAGTAGGTGTCGTCTTCCTCAGACCCAGACCCCACGGGACTTGGAGATTTCCTACTACTTTGAGCATGTGTGTTACCACTAGAAGTATTAGTAGTATTAGTAGTATTAGTAGATGTCAGGTTCGTGTTTGATGGGGTATGAAACAATGCGTTATTCCTTAGGTTTTTCGTGCTCGCTTCATTATTCTTGTTGGACAAAACAAAAAACTTCCCCTCTTTAATATAATCCTCCACTTTGTCTATATGCACGTATTGGTTGTTGCAAACATCTAATAGATCACCACCGAATTTTTTCTTGTACATCATTTTCGGACAATCGTCAATATAGTAACCTAGATAGTAATAATCTCTTTGCAAGACACTGACCAAGGCCAATTCCTTCAATGCACTGATTTTCCCCAAGTTCCACTTGGAATAGTCCGGGTCCCATATGAAATACACAGAAGAGATCCCCGTGGGCAAGAAATCCAACACGGCCAATGCAATCAACTTGCCCTTGTGGTAGTAACACTCGTGCACAGGCCCGTATCTTGTCTTTTTGTGTTTTTTACTTGTTGTTGATTGTCTATCATCATCATCATCATCATCATCATCATCATTTATATTAGAACCTGAGTTTTTTCCACTTGATTTAGTCTTGTTGGATGATAAACCAGATCCAAGTTTCGCATCTAGACCTGCTTGAGCAAAATATACGTCTTTCCAACTGTTTAGTTCTTCCCACTCCTCTTCTGTGCCAAGAACAACATCTTCAGCAAAGGGAGCGTGACATAGGAAATCTTTGAAATTCTCCACACTACTGTCCCTGTCGTTATGAACAGTTGTTTGGTATTTTACAAACAACTCGTATTTTTCTTGAGTGAACAACGAAGGTTCAAACTGCGTGTAGAACTCTCCATCCAAACTGTACTTTTCAGCAAGATACAATTCTTTGATCAAGTCAAAATTCTGGTTTTTCTGCCTATTACCACTACTATTACCACCACTCCCCTGATTGTTCGACAGTAGTTCTTGCGGAATGTTCCCCACAGCATTTGTGAATTTTTTAAATCTCTTGACACATGTTTTCAACTCCTTGGACAACTTGCACTGGTTCAAAGTTGTTCTTATAGTGTACAACCTGCAACAGTTCCGCAATAGGTCTGGCTTGTACAAGTATTTCCCTGATCTTCTGAAACCCAAGTTACACAACTCGTCGTACTGGGGCACGCTGATCAGCTCCACGTGTATGCCTAGTGTGCAGTTGTTGATCTCGACCTCGTCGATCGCAGAGTTGCCCCTGTTGTGCACATCGTACCACGACTGCAAGGCAAAGTAGTTGTTGTCCTTCGGCTTATTCCCGCGACAATACCCACACAGACTATGTGGTTCCTTGATGTAAATAGGTTTCGAGATAATCAATCGGTCTGACAACTCCATTGTACTCTAATGTATATCTCCGTCTCTATCTCCTATGGCAACGGATATATATATATATAAATATATTTATATCTGTGTCTATCTATTGGTCTGTTTCGAAGTTGTTGTAATCATGTTGAAAAGCCAAAACTCTTTGAAAGATAAACCCTTTGAAAGATAAACTCTATAATCATACACACCATATATACAAGATTCCTGTAAGGCATAACTGTACAAAACATCTGTAAGGAACCAACTTTAATACAGATAGAATAAAAGTTTGTGTAGAGTTATATAATCTAGAGTCATAATATGAATAATCACACATAAACGAATTGTAAATCGAGACAGAGACAGAAACAGAAACAAAAAGCTAGTGAATAAAAATTGATTATGTTGAGTAATTAAGAAAATTTTTTATTTTTTATTTTTTATTTCCAACACACACAATGTAAAAAAAAAAAATATTTTGTTGAATTTTATTTTTTTGTTCCTACGACTCTTTTTATTAGAAATTATATAAAACCTGTACTAAAATGTTTTAGACTTATTGTCCTTACCTACCGTATTAAATATAATACATGTAATATACTGATATAATATATTATGAATAACCAAATGGTTTGTTAATCTATTCCTTATCGGTTAGTTCTAGTAGATGTATTATTAAAATTTTTTATTACGACCATATATACCATACTATTTTAACCACCAGTAGTAGTAGTAGTAGTAGTAGTAGTAGTTATAAGTATGCTCTGAGTATTTGTATGTTGAATATATATATTAATCCTAACAAGTATCGATTCAAAACATGGTAAATAGAATAAAATAATAAATTGTAAGACAAACTCATCCAGCCTATCATGTCTGTTTAAAGACTGTGTAAGACTGTGTAAGAC
This sequence comes from Hanseniaspora occidentalis var. citrica, assembly GCA_030573535.1. Lineage (NCBI taxonomy): Eukaryota > Fungi > Ascomycota > Saccharomycetes > Saccharomycodales > Saccharomycodaceae > Hanseniaspora > Hanseniaspora occidentalis. The sequence goes on from JAJMDI010000126.1 coordinate 138,432, forward strand.
TGTGTAAGACTGTGTAAGACTGTGTAAGACTGTGTAAGACTGTGTAAGACTGTGTTACATTTGATATAACAAGAAAAAACACACAGTGGTCACATGACATAGTAGTCACATGACATAGTAATCACATGACACATATCACGTGATGATACAGGTTTCTTTTTTTATGTGTCAGGGTCATTGTCTCCCATAAAAAATATTTTTTTTGGTGGTTGGGGGTTTGTGTTTTTAGTTTGATCTTCCCTTTTTTTTTTTTTTTTAACGTTGTTAAGAAGGAGGAGTGTATAATAAAAAAAAAAAAGTGTTGATACCCGCACTTTGTTTTTTGTTTTTTGTTTTGATTTGTCTTGTTGTGGTGGTTGTATGACTTTTTTTATATAATATATTATTTAATGCGTGTGTTATTTAAATGTTCCATATATCTTCTTCATATTTTTAAATTTTTTTTTTTTTTTTTATTGGTGTTTTTTTTTTTTTTAATTTATTTATTATTTTAATTGGTTAATCTTGTAATGTACAATAGAATGTCGAATAGCTTAGTAGTTTTTAAGTAATTAAAAAAGGAAAAGGTTTTTACTTACTAAAAACTTATTTTATATTTAAATTAGAAAAAATATAAAAAAGACAAAGACACAGAAGAAAGTAGAAAAGAAAAAGACTTTGAGAGAAAAAAAACAACTCATCTAAAAACAAAAAAATCAAATACAAGTACCGGAGATGGATAATCAAAACGAGTATCGGGCTGATGAAAGTGGTTTAAGATACAATAGAGAAGACAGTTTGGTGATTAAGAGTGTTGATAGTGATGATGATGATGACGAGCATTCTGTTTCTTTTAGGTATGTAGACAACAACAATAATAACAACAATAATAATAATAATAATATACCAGAAGAAAAAGAAGAAGAAGAAGGCCAAGGGAAAGACCGTATCAACCATACTTCTGCTAGTAGTGGTGACAGCAACAGTAGAGATGGTGCACAGCGCAGGAAAACCACTAGTGAAAGAACGAGTTCTACCGAGTCTGGTGGATCCAAGACTTCTGGCAACTTGGGCACCTCGTATAATGTGAACAGGCTGAAAGAGGTGAAGTTCAACAATCCCATGAATCATACGCGCACCAACAGTACTGTGTACAGTTCTGGAAGTAGTTTTGGGGCAAATACTTCAACTACGAATGATATCAATCCTACAGGTAACCATGCACATGCTACTAGTAGCAATACCAACACCAACACCAATACTAAATTTAACAAGAGTTGCAATCCTTCAACAACTTTGAATTTTGAGAAAAAAAAAGTTATTCCAAAATCAAGAACACAGTCTATGCAATCTGTTCTAAGTAATGTATCCTTGCGTAATGTCTTGACAAGAACATCCACACACGATATGTATTCGAGCGACAACAATGTTTTTGCAAACACCAACAATAGCAATAATAATAACAATAATAATTATAACAGTAATAATAACAATAACAATAACAATAACAATAATGGCGGATACTACTACGACTGTGGGAATCCATCGCAACAGATACAATCGCCTGCTATGGCATCGACATTGAAAAGAGTCAGGTCCATAACTGCTTTCAATACCAATGCAAACAGTAGTCATAACAATACCACCAACGATAACAACTGGTCTGACGAGATTGTTATTGGAGAAAACAAGCCTTTTAAAAATTACGATAACCATGACGATGATGATAATATAGGACCAACTTCAAGTCGTGGTGGTGGTGGGTACTCCAACTTGTTTGGACAGATAACAACTACACAGTACAGCAACAACAGTGGCAACAACAATAACAATAATGGTGTGCGGAGAAGTGAGTCGCGCGATAATGATACCATCACCAATAATACTAGTAGCAATAACTATAGAAAGGCACATGCGCAAAATGATATTCCGATCAGTAACGATTTGATTGAGTGGCAGAATGGCAGTGTTACGTCAATGGTTTCTGGCCACTTGACTAATATTATGAGGAAACAAACAAATAATATGGAATCGTCAACTATATCTGCAAATGAAGAAAACAATGAGAAAGATTCTAATGGAGATTTTCAATCTGAAAAGGACAAAGACAAAGAAGAATCTCAAACTAAAAAATTGACCACAGATGCATTACGAAAATTGAGTATGTTGCAACAGGGACATGGCCTAATTAATAGACCAGATACGTCCTCTGAGCCTCAAAATAACGAAGCTATAGTTAACGACAAAGATAATAAAGTTTTTGAGAATAAGCAAGATAGCAAGACTTCAAATTTGGAGGACAATATTGATTCTAGTTTAAACGCCCAGTCACATAATCAGCCACAGCACAGTCATTTCAAGCCACAGTATGTGTCGTCGGAGGCGGACGGCATTAATGACATGCCACTAACAAAGTCATTGCCATTTGGTGGTAAAAATATCATAATGGACTCATCTATTGTTCATAGAAAGCATTCTATCATTCCACAAGTATCAGGTCAGCAGCAACAACAACAAGCCTCGACGAATCCTACTCCTAACATTCCTTCTAACTGGAGTGATGGCAAGAATAATCCTGGTGCATTTAACAATCCTGCAAATACAAATAGAAGCGGCACTCCGCACCAGTCACAGTTCAAGTCAACTTCGTTTTCTAATGCTGAGCACAAGAACTCAAACTACCACAAGCATCTTGCTCAGAACCAAAAGCAGATATATGAGCCGAAAAAGCCTTTGTACACGCCGGCCGTCTTAAGGGACACTGGTGAAACAAACTTGAAGAACGATGTCTTGTTGAAACGGGCGTTGGCACCAACCAGTAAGAGCAATGTCAATCATGAGTATCACAGGTCATATCAAAACAATGGGACAATCAACAATAATAATCACAGCACTTCGAATTCCCAGTTGGAAGGCTCTGTTTCTAATTTTGATGCTCATTCTATATCTTCCAACCACTCTATTCCTGCATCTATTGTTTCTTCCATTCAGTCCACGAGCTCATATTTATACAATACGTTGTTCAAACCATCAGGGTCCTCAATAAACCTGTACAATACGGCTCCAGCACCGATCACAGTCACAAAATACCACTGGATTGCTGATGAATTGAGATCTAGTTGCTTCAACTGTCACAAATTTTTCACATTCTGGGAAAGAAAACACCATTGCAGACACTGTGGGGAGATTTTTTGTGCTATGCACACAAGACACTATTTGTACTTGAACAAAGATGCCCAGTTTGTTATTGGTGGTATTGGGAAAGGTGTTTTGTCCAAAGTTTGTGATGACTGCGTTGATCAGTATGAAAGCGATTTGCAAAAAAACGTTTTGCAACATTCAAACGAAGACGACTACGATAATGGTGACGACTATTTAAACTATTCAAATGACAATGGTGGGTCTGGAAGACAGAGGGCTCAAACTCGTGACGGGCACGATACTGCTGACGAAGATGAAACCGCAGGTAATGATGATGAAGCTGAAGACGACAGTGATTACGACGACAATGAAACTGAAGACGACGATAACAATAGAGAGCTTCAGGCCGACGGCTCGGGTGTTGTACAACAACGTGAGGAGAAGGATAGTTTTGTTCATCAAAATAGAAACATCAACTTTAAAACAGACATGTTCGATTCTCAAAACACCACGCAAAATCCATCGAAAACCAAGTCGGCTAAAAAACACAAGAAAAAAAATAAGAGGTTTGACAACGTAATAGGGAGTGTTCCAGTTGATTGGAATTGGAGTTCCTTTTAAAGGTGACAGAATACAATTATTTTATTTTTTTGCAATGCCATCACAGACACAATGTAAAAAAAAGTTATTTCTGTTGCAAACTTTATTTATATACATAACAACGTATCTATTTATTTAAATGATATTAATATTTATTACTCGACAAAGACGAGTTGAAAACCAAAAGAGACTTCATGAGTTTCTAGTCTTTATGTTCCTTTCTTTTGGATCTTATACGTCTCAAGATTTTGTTGCCCAACCCACCTGACTTTGTGCCCTTGGAACTAGCTGTTTCGCCGGCTATGTCTGATTTGGTTTCAACTTGGAAATCGCTAGGCTCAATGATCTCAAAAGTGGTATCTTCAGTTTCCTCTTCACGTGCAGAAAGATCTTTCAAGCTGATTGCACTCCCACTTCTGCTTCTTTCAGAAAAAATAGGAATGTGGGAAATAGACATGCTCTCACCATTCAACATGGACATGCCATCACTCTCATACCCACTAGTGTGAGAGTTATCTTCGCCAGAGACACGGTGGGAAATATTAGGTTGGGCAAGGTTCGACGCATCAGCTTCGGCACCCGTTTCTGAGTAATAGCTGTCTTTGATTGAGTCGTGATCAAAATCATCAAAAACTTTTGGTCCCAATTCATTCACAATTTCTGTGATTTCCATCGAAAGAATTTTTCTTTTTTCTTCTAACTTCTTGATTCCATCTGGATTTTTCAACAATAAAAAGATTGGTCTCAAACTTTTAAAATTCTCTACCCCATAGTCAAAAATCAATGCAGAATATGTAACAATACATGAAAACAGATAAAAAATTGGGAAAAGTCTTAGTTTTGTAAGTTTTACGCCATTAAACTCGCCCGCAAATTTCACACAGCAAATATGACTCAACAAGATAGACCAAAAGCAGTACAAGATTGGAGCAACACCCATACTGATCAAAACTTTCCATGTGGCAATCACGTCGTTTGCCTTGATCTTAACAGTAGATCCAGCCAAGGCTTCTTTGGCTTTTTGAACAGAAATCATCTTGGCCAACAAAAAAACTGGCGAAAACATGATATACCCAGGTAAACTCAAAATCAATAGGATAACGATTTTCAAAGATCTTACAACCAAAATTTGGATATTCTTAAACCAGTTGTTGTACTCATCCATTGTTCCAACCAAATGGTCGGGAATGTTTAAATGGGTTAGCTCTGCGTTATAATCCAAAACTTTCTTTTTCAAATTAATAACACGTATGTCGTCTTTGAAAATCTCATATCCCTTGACCAATTTTCTATTCATTTCAATAATAACTTGTAACGGCATTCTATTGTGTAGATTACCTAAATACAATCTTCTTGTTGCTTGGACTGCCATCAAAGTTTCATAGTCTGGACAGTTGATAGTGACAGACTTCAAGCCGTGGGTAATTTCCTCCATCAACTCTTGTACAGCTTCCCTCATAGTGCTTGGATTTTTATATTTCTCTAACAGCTCTTTTGTTATTTCAATTGGAAAACCAAATTCAACAACTGCTCTACTTCTAAACTTGTGTGCATTAAAGTAGTTCATACCACAACACACAATTTTCACATTCAATTTATCGTATTTGGCCATTGCACCTAAAGCCATAATAGCAACACCGGGCTTCAAAGCAAGCAAGTGTGGTCTGTCATGAGAACCACCTTCCGGAAACATACCTACGCATTGACCATGATGCAAACGTTCAAAAACTTTATCGTAAACCTCACTCTGATCAATAGGATCAGCATATTTGATAGGAGTACCCTCGGTTAAAATTCTAGCTACTTCCGGTTTATTCATCTTAAACTCTTTTTTCAATTGAATTTTATTTTTACTTATTATCTTATCAATGTTTGCTGACCCCATAGATTTAGGTAACCCAATCAACCCTTTACTTTTGAATTTCGTGAAATCACAATCATCGTCACCGATCAATATCAAAGAATCATTTGGATCCACCGTCACCTTCCCTGAACTAACCGGTTTCAAATTGTCTTGTGGTCTAGCGACACCTATAGACATCATGAATCTGGCAAATGTTCCAACAGCTGGTCTTGTCAATGATTTGGCAGCAATAAGGAAACTGACTCTTTTGTTGATCGCATGTTTCACACGTCCCATCAAAACAACAGGGTCAATAAACTGATTAGCATGTGGAGCAGCAACAAAAATGATTGGATCATCACCACCCCTGTATAACATATTAGAAGCATCTTCATCATCACCTTTGACAGGTGTTCTTCCGCGAGGAATACGGAAAGCCCCCCTGGTTCTAATTTCTCTGAAAAAACAATGAAAAATGGCACTCATTAACAGTAAAAATCCATCGTACCAAAAGGTTCTATACCATGGCGGGTCTTCATAAACAATTGGATCTCTAGGAATTGATTTCCCCATTTTCTTGTCAGCTAATTCAGGTTGCACAGTACCTGATATTTCCTTCCCAGGGAAATTCAAGTTTTCACTCGATTTAGAGTCCTGTGACATGTAATTATTAGCGGATTTTAATTTTGTTGTGTTTTTGTTTCTGTTTCTCTCTTGTCAGTATAATGATTATATATTTTTATCAATAAACATTTTAAATGACTTGTGAAATATCCAGGACGTTGACATTTGAAAAGCAGGCAAAGCAGAAAGAGCTGCAACTGAAAAAGAACAAGGAAAAATGAAATTCTAAAAAAAAAAAAAAATTGTGAGCAATTTTAAATTTCAGTGCACGTGATACGCGCGATAAACTGAAATGTCAAGTCTCGATTATTTATTTAGTAAAGTTAAGGTAAGGCTCCATAAAAGTTCACTCCTGACTTCAAAATAATTGAGAGTCGCCAAGTGATTCAGGAATCAGGATTGAAGACTTCGTATAAACATCACTCAATACCTTAATGTGGGCTTGCCTAAAAAGGCAAAAAAATAAACTCCGATACGGGGAGTCGAACCCCGATTTCCACGGTGAAAGCGTGATGTGATAGCCGCTACACTATATCGGATAACAATTTATGAAAGTAAAAATTTAGAGCTTTATTTATTCTAAGTGACCATAAGCACACTAAAAAAAAAAATAAAAGAAAAAAATCCCCCCATCCTAAACAGTAAAAAGGTGAAATATCACTTGAAGGGTTGGTTCTTGTTAATTTATGAAAAATGGAAATGATTGTTGATGATTTCAAATGACATATTCTAGTAGTTAACAGTAAATACTATATGACTTCTCAAGAGTAAAAAAGTGAAAATTAAATACCAAAATCAAGCTAGGAAAAGATTGAAAACACATCATAAAGACAATATGTACAAACTAGCACGCACATCACACATTATTGGATTGGTTTATCGTGGAACCAGTTTTACTATTCAAAGCACTAGAAGGATCTCTTACTATGAAATTTTTTCAAAAACTTTGAAAAAAAGCGATGATGACAAATGGAATATTAATTTGAATCAACTAAGAAAAGAATATAGACTTTTGCAAAGTCAGTCGCATCCGGATATGGCGAATCACAACCAAAGTGAGTCCACAGAAATAGACAGTTCACTGTTGAACAAGGCATATAACACTTTGAAAACACCGTTATTAAGAGCTCAGTATTTGATCAGTTTGGAAACAGGGAAAAATTTGAATGAAGATTCTGAAGTTCAAGAGTTAAAAAAAAAATCCATGGCTCCGGAAACTTTGATGGAAGTGATGATGGTTCATGAACAGCTAGAAGACGCCACTACTGAAGACGAAGTGAAGCAGTTAAGGTTAGAAAACAAACAACGAATGGAGAAAATCGAAATTGAATTGGGTAACTGTTTTACGGAAACCAAAGATATGAATAAGGCTATCAAACTTTGCTTAAATTTAAAATATTGGTCAAATCTAGAGGCTGCGTTTAAAGAGTGGGAACCCAACACTACCATCACTTTGAAGCATTAATCGTCATATGCTTCATTTGAATACTTTGTTATAGCCATTAGTATTATTATTATTCGTGTTGTTAATATATTTATATTTATTTATGTGCGTATGTATGTATATTAATGTATTAATATAGAGTTGAAAAAGACTTTGTTTACAACAAAAGACCCTGTTGTCAATTACAAATCTTCGATTTTTGGGATTTCAAATTCACATTTGTTAAATTCGTCCCATTCTTCAGGTGTGCTTGGCCATTGTCTTAACCATTTCATTCTTTGTCCACTTGGTGCAGCATCGTGGATTTTAAACCCAAACACTTTCAAGTTGTACTGTAGACTTTTGCTGCTAGATTTGGTGTCTGCGTTGTCTTCTTCTGTTTTTTTCTGTTCAGACATCAAGGCATTTTTTCTATTGTCACAGTATTCATCTAGCTCTTTAAAGTTGTTCAAAAACACACCTGGGAAACTAGTTCCCCAATAAGCACCATCTAAAAAGGAGTGCACAGATGATCTTGGTGTATAAATGTCTTTGCATCCAGGACAGTATAATTTGATTGTGGATTTGCCTAGTATATCATTCAAACCACATGGTAGCAGTTGCATTCCACTACAAAGATATCTTGGGCAGCAGCCAAAATGTTTATGATCGTATTTTTCAGCCATAGCTTGCAAACCGTCTTTGGTTAAGATATATCTGGCATGAATTAAACCGTATAGCTGGGCTGCGCAGTGTTCTATTATGTTTTTTCTATTTTGGCCTCTTGCTGCTGCAGAAGAAGCAACATGGTCAGGATCTTCGTTGTTGGTTTCTTGCATTTCCTCGTCATAAAGTTCTGCATCGTCATCGGAATCACCTTCAACTTCGATATCCAAAATCATATCCAAAGCTTTACGGTAGTGTTTAACTTGAGACGAAAGACCAGTCATGTTGAAATCATCTTCAATGAATTCAATAGGAACCTCACAGAAATATTCGTGACCATATCTTGAAACAAACCCTGAAATCCATTCTTCATAGTCCACAGATGATGCTGACGAGTTGTTTGATGACATTTGTAATGTGTGGTGTGGTGTTTTCTTTTGTTGCTGTATATTTCTTGCTAAGTTTATAAGTCAATCAACGTTGATTACAAAACGTAAATGGTTTTCATTACAACAACGATGATAACCGACGAGCTTCTACGAAATATTGCTCCAGCAAAAAAAACCTGAGGTTTTGAATAATACAAAAACTTTTTTTTTTTTTTTTTTTTGTCCAACTTTTTTATTTTGCGTTGGCTCGATTGTGTGTTCATGCATTTTTGTTATTGCTGTGAATTGTTTTTTTAAGTAGTGGTTAAATTCATGATTCGACAGTGTGGGAAACCTTTAAAATATTCCATTGAAAACGATATGAAATAAACAAAAAAAAACTATCAAGAAATACAATCCGGATCTTCCCATTATACCAATGCAATTACATTTATTTTTGACAATCTTTTTTGTCGTTTTAACAAGATTATCTAATGTCTACAGTCTTCCTGAAAATGTTTTGTTATACCTATTAGCTCCAGCAGAATACAAAGTTGAAATGGGCAAATACAAATCTATTCTAAAAGAAAAAAATGACTTAAAGAGTGAACAAAATAAAATTAGTGCTCAAGATCAATACGCCAAATGGACCAAGAACAACAGAAAGTTGGAAAAACTAGAAAAAGATTTGACCTCCAAAAAACAATTGTTGCAAACATTCAAAACTGCTGTCACACAAAGAACTTCGTACTTGAAAATGGCTCTGATCACCATTCCATTTTTTGCTGTCAAATTCTACTACGGTAAACAGCTAGTCTTTTTGTTCGAAGAAGACCATTTATCTCCAATGTTGCCAAAACCATTGCAATACGTCTGTACTGTGGGTTTCATTGGTGTTCCAATGAACATTGCCAAAAAAGTTTTATCAGAAATAATAGGTAAAAAACAAGCATCTAGCGATGCCGCTGTGTTGGCCACCCACGGTGTTTCCTTGGGTATCTGGGTTTGGGCTTTGGAAAAAGTCATTAGCGAAATTGCTTTCGTCTACGAAAACTTGTTTTCTAAAATCAGCAAGCCTGAATCTTTGGGCAAGCCTGTCGAAACCGTTGTTGAAGTTCCAGAAACTGAAACAGCAAAAATCGAATTGATTGAACCTACTTCTGCTGATTTAGATTAACTTTCCAGTCAATGACTACCTTACATATATATACACATATTTACTTCATGGCTAGTTCCATAAAAATATTTTAATTTTAACAGTACTCAATAAAACAAGATTTTCCATTATATTATAATTTGCTGAAATAACCACGTACTAATGAATATTATTATATTAAATTATACGTCCTTACTTACTTTTCCTGTATCTTGATAGCTCTTTACAACTCAAAACTTCGCCTTGGTGTTTGATGATAAAATGTAACCATTCCTTCATGACTTCAAAATGTTTGTCTTTGATTTTACAAGACTTGATCATTGAGTGTAATATATATTTCATCCAAATTATATGTGTCCAGCCAATAGTATTAGAGTTGATGTATGGTTCTATTTGTCTCAACTCTGAATACACCTCATAATGTGGAGATCTGACAAAAAATAATGGATGATCCAATCTGGTTGTTAGAACAACAGGATAGCCTGTCTTTTTGTTGTTCAAAACAACCTTGCTCAATTTGTAGTCAATGACAGTAACTCTGTTGTTGGAGTCAATCAAAATATTATCCAGACTCAAGTCCCTATGATCAAGATTATAGTTTATTTCCCAATCTGCTAAAATCGTTATCAATTTTGAAAATATTCTAGAAAGAGTTCTTGGAGCAACATTAGGTTTTTCCACCAAAACTTGAGATAAAGATCTACCTCTGTTTTCCATTTCTAAAATTAGTAAACAACTTGCGCTGTTACCACCGGAATTTGCCATATGAGAAAACCTACGGGAGTTGTTTTGCTGAGGGATATTGGTGGAAATCAACCAACTCTTTAGAATAGGGCACGCCCATTCTGAAGAACTCAAATGAGCAGACACTTTCAAATGCTTGATCAGTAAAGGAACAAAAATGTGATCGGTTGAGTCAAATGCAATCAATTTGTAGGTTTTGTTTGAAGATTTTTCCAGTAGCACCCTAGTGTTCCCTCTCTCGTACAAAATTTCACTGTTTTTCAAAATATGGGGAGGTAAAGTTCTACTAACCTCGTCAACCAAATCAAACAGCTCATGATAGTCTGAAACGGCTACTCTTTCATGCATATTGCTCATAGATATCGACTTACTCAGTCTTTTGTAATTTATGTTATCATAATCAGGGACAACGTTGTTTCTCAACTGCTGAGTATAGTTCAAGCTGTTCTCCACGGTGATGTGATTATTGTCCCCATGAGTTTGATTTTCCTTAATATCTGTCATGGTTTGAATGTCTTTATTTGTCTCGTGAATAGATGAAGCATTTTTCAAAGGAGATCCTGTATTATTAATTTGTCCTGGAACAGCTGGTACAAGTGTGGTTTCCGAACCTAAAATGTTGTTTTTAATTGAAGCACCTTCCCCTACTAAATCATCGTGGCTCAAATCATTAGACAAAGCCATTTTCATTCTGATCTTATCTCTTGAAGTTTGATCCGGAATTGGGTATGATATCGCGGAATTCCCAGTTGGGGCAGCAGATTTTTTAAGGGAGGTTTGAGAAGATTTTTGTCTTAAAGAAATAGCACTCTGTTTATTTCTCAAGCTAGGAACAGATGATCTTGTTTTCAACGAGCCTCCACCAGATGAGATTGTCGACACGATATCATCCCCATATGCATTTCCACCTTCTGAGAAAAGAGATTTTTTAAAATCACCAAAGGATCTTTTGGTTTTGGTGGAAGAGTGCACAGATGATAAATCATTGTTGAAAACATTGCTTCCTTGAAAACTTTGGTTGGAGGTGTTTGAAATATTAGATATGTTTCCCGAATTCAAACTTACGTTTGAATTATTATTTGGATAATTGGTAGTGGTGGTGGTGTTGCTGCTAAATTTTGAATGATTTGATTTAATGCTGTATGAAGAAATATTAGAAGTATCATAACCTGTGTTAATATTCTCAGGTAAATTTTCACTGCTATTGTTCGATTGGTTGCCTAAAGCAGTATTTGAATTTTTAGCTGCATCGTACAAACTTGCTGTCGATTTTCTTTTCCAAAACTTCCAAGATCTGCCTGAAGAAATACTACTCAAACTAGTTAGAGAAGGTGATTGGTTCAATTTTCTGTGACTGTTTAATTCTTGTTGAAAATGTGGAACATTGTACGATCTAGAATGACTCAAAGTTTTATTATTAGTATCATGGGTATCATTATTGTTTGCAATATTGCTTGAACTTTTCAATGAAATATTGGAAGTTTTCCTTGACAAAATTGAATAACTTTTCTTATGACCTAATTTGCTTCTTTGATCTTTTTTAAGATTCCCCTGTGAGAGAACTGGACTATTAGTGTCAAAATTTGGATTGACTTGGTATTGATGTTTTATTATTTGTTGCTGTTGCTGATCAATTTGAATAATTGGCTGATTTGAATATTTTTCATCTAAATGCAAATTTTTTAAACCAATTCTAGCAGCAGAGTCTTTTTTAGAATTTTCCGTAGTAGTTAGTATAACATCGCTATATGTTTCCTCTACACTTGGCTGACTGTTTGAAGAAGAAAACAAATTTTTTAAACTTGTTGCACTTTTCAAAGATTGTAAAGACTGTAAACTTGAAGTGGAAAATCTTTTGCTTCTAGAATGAGAGTCGGTAGATGATACAGTAGAAGTTGTCCGTTGGTGAGTGTTGTTGTTCAAACTGTGTATACTTGATTTTGTTGAAACACTCCCATTATTCAACAATAGTAATCCTGAAGAGTTGCTCTTGGGTAAAGAAATATTGTTATTGTTGTTGTTGGTGGTGGTATTATTAGAAGCATTATAAGATGATATGTTTGAATTCGAGGTTCCGATATTATTAGTAGCGTTGGTGGAATTGTTGTTTATGCTAGAAGGGTATCTTTTTTTAGAGGTTGCGCTGTGATCAGACATAAATGATAATGTACTCCATCTTTTTTTATTGACAACGCTTGAATTTGTAGTAGATGTAGAATGGGTTGAAGGTTGTCTATGAACACTTGAAGTTCTAGAATGACCCGTACTTGAATTACTATTGAAAAACGATGTCGTTTGAAAATTAGTTCCGTTATGCATGTGATCTTTCTGTACACTGTTGGTAGTAGTATTGGCAGTAAGATTATATGAAGAGTCAATAAATGAGTTGGAAGATAAAATACTAGTACTGTTTGCGGACATGGCATTTGAAGCAACTGTCACAGAACTAATATTTCTGACTTTGGTTGGATATTTCGCAACAGTATCTTTTTCTATACCCAAGTGATGTGTGTTGAAACTGTCTAAAATTTTGGATTTCATTTCAAAATTAGATCTCTCTTCGGAGAAAGAGTGGTTTTCATCTGTCTCATCTTCTTCAGATAATTCAACTGCAATAAGATTTTTGGTACTGTTAAGATGATTTTCTGAGTTTGTGTCCGAGTAAAAATCAAAAGTCGAGTCCTGATCAATAGAGTTTGCACTATGCGCAACTTTTGACATGTTATAATTTGATGGTTTTGTGTGCTTGTTTGTTTGTTTATTTATTTGATGAGAGTTTCTTTATAGGAAATGTTGTGAAAAGAACAGAAAATTAAAGCCTTGTGTCGATAGGTATGTAAATATATTCAGCTTAGTTGTGTTTTTTTTTGTTCTTTAGATGATAGATATAAGAGTTAATAGATGACATGTTTTCTAAACGGTTTACAATAAATTTGACCTAAACGGAGATTATAAGATACAAAGTAAACAACGTAATTTTTTAGTAAACAATGCAATAAATTAGACACTCATCTCCAACTCTACATTATCTAATCAAACATTTGAACAACAA
>JAJMDI010000126.1:152127-171137 GCA_030573535.1 Hanseniaspora occidentalis var. citrica
AAAAAAATTAAAAAAAAAAAAAAAAAAAAAAAAAAAGACTAACCCGTCTGCATGATTTCTAAGTCCAAAAATTTAATTGCAATCATTTTAATATGAAACAATGTAATAAAATATCACAGATGATGATTATACATCATATCGCAAGGAAGGAGAGAAAGAAAACCCAAACCCCAGGGAACAAAGAGATGGTCCACAATAAAGAAATAGAAGGGCATATTTGTGTGTATGTGTTCTGATGGTTTTTTGGCCTGTATGTGTTTAAGCATGCATAAATCTTGAGAAAGGAACATGTACGTGAAACCCTCAATATTTTAGGTACTTTTTTACTCAATCAATGAATATATATCGGAAACAAGAATTTTGGGACAACCACAACAGTAAAAACTTGTGTCTAAGTTGAAGGGTTTTTACTTCACTTGTTTCCTTGATCTATTGGTATATAAAGTCTTTTTTATTGAAAGCCAAGAATTGGTATCAACCACAAAATAGTAGACAAACAACCACACAGTGGGAAACAATTGTATGTTGAAATATCAAAAAAATTGAAAAAATTGAAAAAAAAAATAGTACAAAATGTAAACAATAATATGACGCGAACTATTTTTTTTTCGTAATTTCATCACTAGAAGTGTATTATTTTTTGTAGGTTGTTTTAAGTGCTCTCAGGTATTCTCTCGCAGACAACTGAAATGTAAAAAAAAACAATTGCATAGAAAACAAGGGAGTGGAAAATTGATTTTCTTGAAAACTTAAAACAAAATCATCATGATAGGTATTACCCGGTGTGTTTTCATGTCAACGTCCAATTGAATATAAAAAAATCTGATGAAAACAATCAGCAAAAAAGAAAATGCCATTCCCAGGAATCGAACTTGGGTTTCATCGGCCACAACGATGTGTACTAACCACTATACTAGAATGGCAAATTGTTGAATACTAAAAATTGCTTGCCGATTATCCAAATAAAACAAAATTTGTCAACTAATGATTTCTTGAAAATTTAACATTTCAAGATGTCGTGTTGTGAACCAAAATGAACTTTAAAAAAAAAAGATCAATGTGTTTATTAGTATTCAAGATTTTCGTGTAGGCAACTATCACTTTCTTATCACTTTTAGTATACCTCTATTTGTTCTACAAGAAGCCAGCGTTGAGATAAATATTATAATGGTATGAGAAAAAGCACCTCAAACTAGTATATCAACAAAGATACAAATCTGTTTATGAACTTGAAAACTTAGAGGGTTTTTTGTTTTTAAAGTATTTATTTTTTTTTTGAAAACTATTAATTTAAGGTGAAACGATAGGAACTCGTTTTTCCACTTAAATCACACAAGGAAAATAGTAAAAAGCATCCATATAAATTTATAACAAAGAGATAAGATGAGTATATCTGATAGTGAAAGTGATGGCTTTGGGAACTTTTCAGATGCATCTATAGATGATGATATTAATATTGATAGATTAAAAGTCTCGGGAAATAGTAATGTGCATACTGAAGAAACAAGGAGGAATAAGGAAGCAATACTTCAATCAACAATTGACACATTATTTAATGAAACTGGCCAGAGTAGTATAGATTCAAAGGTAAAATTTCTTGAGGACAAAGAAGAGTGTGACATACAGACACTTTTAAACTTTAGAGCTAGAATTATCTACGAGCAGTTGGTGTGTTTGCCATTTGAAAATAATCCTATTACTCCATGGAATAAATCGTATGTGCGAGAACTTTTATTTAAAACGTTGAATATTGATCCACACAGCTCTCAATTGGCTACTTTACAAATCCCTACAGAAAGATTGGAAACACAATTATTTGGATCTATTATCGAAACCATCAATGGTAAATTTACAGGTTATGTACAACATTGTAAAGAAAATGAAGAAAACGCAACAGAAGACTCGTTGAATGAATTTGTTCAATCTCTAATTACAAATATATCAGAAATATGTGGGAATCCGGAAATTCTGGAGTTAGCTAAAGAGTTGATTATCATTAAATTAAATCAATTAGTGCTTTTGAGAGATAAGCAAACTTACGAAGATATCATCAAGAATTTAGTGGGACATACGCAGAGGATTAGAAGAGACGAAATAGAAGAATATAATAAAAAGCATAAAAGAAAGTATAAAGTTAAATCAAGTTCATGGAAATTTTGATAAAAAGGTACTTGATTATATTGACATGTTTCTTTCAAGGTTTTTTTTTAATTTTTTTTTTGCTATTTTATAATTTTTAATTTGGAAACTATAAAATATATAAAAATAAATATACAAAAAATATCTTAGGTTATTTAATTTACAACAATCTTGGTTCTAATTTTGGTTTCTTAACAACTCTCTTGCTAGAAGATTTGGAGTTTTCTCTTTCAAAATCAGAAGCTTCTTTCCAAGATCTACCTTCTAAATCTAAATCTTTGACTTTATAAATTCTGACCAACCAGTTTTCAGAAGTGAAAGCTTCTTCAAAATAGTCTAAATCATAGACATGTGAGTTTTTAATTGTAGCACTTCTAACTCTATCAGTACCTTGGCCATTAGAACCAAAAAGGTCTGGGAAGTTGTGATAACTCATTTTGTACATCAAACTATTTTTCATGGTTTCACTAGCAGCTTCGTCAACTCTGTAATGACCTTCTGGAGTAAAGTAATTTGGTTCGTGGATTTCATCTGGCCAAATACCTTCGGAAATTCTCACCATCCATAAGAATTTGTTAATGTCATCACCACTGTATCCTAGTAACCCACCAAAGACAACCAAAACATAATCAACGTCATGTTGTCTGTAAATTTCATATGCTTTTTGTTCAGGAGATGCCATGGCTTTACCGACAATAGCAATATGGGTGTTGTTCCAGGTGTTGTTGTCAACCAAAGTGGTTCTGTCAGCCATACCACCAATTTGGTAACCATAATCCCACCATGCAGCAACTTTAGCATCTTCCTTTGTATTAAATCTCAACCAAGCGTAAGCTTCTCTGAAATCATCAATAAATTGAGGAGAACCGTCTTCGTTAGTGGATCCACTCAATAGAACAACTGATGGAGAGGAGTATGCGTTGGAAGTAACCCAGGTACAGTGATAAACAAACAAGTATAGGTACCCTAGGAAAGTTGCTGAGACAGTTAACTTGGTGACTATTTTGAAAAAGCTAGAAAATCCTTCCAATTCGGTAGATTTATCAGATTTTGTTTTCTTGAAATTCAAATAAACATGGAAAAGGTTTGATAAAGCAATGGCTGCAGAAACACAGATAATAGGAGTCAAAGTCAACATCAATCTAACCATAACACCGGCAAAATAAGAACACAAAACAGCGTATGCAATAATGAAAACATGTTCATCGTGCAATTCAAGGAATAATAAAAAGACACCGCATGGGAATAACCAGATCAAGAATTGGGTGTCAAAAAAAAATGATGGCCAAGCGGTAGGTTGATGTTCTGAAACAGAAGCAATGATTGGAATGTGGATTTTGGCATAGTCAGTGTCCCACAAAGAATAAAATCTACCGGTCCATGGAGCAATCAACCCAAAGTAAGTTAACCCGAAAACACCAAAGACACCAAAGGAAATCAACAAAACAACAGATGTTTTCAAAAATACTTTAAAGTTACCACTGCTGATCTTGGATTTGATGTAATCCCCAATCATAAAAAACTGCAATAAACCAAAAACACCTAGAGCAGCCATATGGTCGTTAGATCTGATTGGTAAAAATCCGACAAATGGAATTTGCATAGAACTCAAAGTACCAATACAGTACCATGTACAGTAAGCACTATAAATCTTATGAGTATATCTCCCCATTAACAACAAAATAAAAATGTGTAATGGAATAATGTTGGTGATGAAAACGTAACCACCCCAAGCACTGACCATGTAAAAGTAAGCTAAAGCAGCAGATGTACCCCAAGCAATAGAACCAGTCTTCATAGCTTTAATCCAAAAATAAAAAGTCACCATCAACAAGGTGATAGCAATAGCTTCATTATCGTAAGACCCTGCAACACTTCTACTGATGTAACCTGGTGCAATGGCAATGAAACCGGCACTCAAAAAAGCAGCAACTTCATCATTGTGATAGCATGCCTTTGTAAAGTAGTAGGTAGCGATAGCTGTCACACCACTGAATGCTGGAGCAAATAAAACACAAATGTTTCTAATATCAATAGGCAATCCCAAATAGTTGTTCAATATGTGCCAAATTAAACCACTGGTGGTCATCAAACCTGGGTATAAGGTCCCACCAGTAACTCTCCCTAATGGGTACCATGTTCTGTCATCAAACCAGTTTAAAAATTTGTGGAACCCATTTGCAACCAAGTACTTGGTAGCTCTAAAATTGAACCATGGATCAAATTCGTGGATAATGGATTCAAATCTGATTACAGAAAACAATCTCGCGGAGGTAGCTGCACCCACTATGCATATAAAAATTATAACTTTTAAAGTAGTTGAAAGTGTTTTCAACAATGTAATTTTATCAACCATTTTAATAATCTAATTATGTGCTAAATTTGATAGTATTGATAAAATTTTTCTTCAGAATAAAAAAAGCAAAAACAAAGGTATCTTTCGTATCACACAATAACTGTATTTGGTTTGTCGATAGTTTTTGCTTTTATTTTAATTTTATTCAAGAATTTATTCTTATAAACGTAAATAGTTTTGTTTTATATAGTTAATAGCTCAGTCAATTGAGCCGGCAATCATCAAATACCTTAATTTCACCACGTAAGAGTAACTATCCAAGAATTAAGCTAGGATTGTAGGGACACCTAATAAGTAAACAAAAACATAAAAAATTTTTGAAAAATTATTTTAGTCTCCATATTTCAAAAACACATTTCTTTCAACATAAAGCTTAAAAAATTACCCGCTTTAATAAACACTCTTTTCTAGCGATTATAGTTGATTACCAACTTTGCAAGTTTATACAAATATCCGATATAGTGTAGCGGCTATCACATCACGCTTTCACCGTGGAAATCGGGGTTCGACTCCCCGTATCGGAGTGTTTTTTTTTTTGAATTTTGAATCTAATTTTTTAGCTCTAATGGTTTAATAAAATGTTTGTTTTTTTTTAACAAAACTAAATCAACCAATACAAAAAAAATATAAAGTTATTTATTTTTCAAAAGTTTTAGTTCTTCCAGTAAATCCAGGTAAAACAGAAGCAAAATCTTCATCGATATGTCTATATGGATGAGTTTTACCAATATTGTCAATTTCATCAATTAAGTTTTGGGAGAATTTTTTGAAATGAATGTTTGATTTGATTCTTTCCAAATTTGTAGATCTTGGAATTACAACAATGCCCTTTGAAATCAAATAAGAAGTTACAACTTCGTTTGTAGATAATTCTAAAGTTTTACTTAGCTCTTGAATTAAAGGAAGTTTCAAAATAGGAGCACCAGTCGATCCTATTGGTGAATATCCTGTCATGACAATACCTTTGGCTTCACAAAACTTTACTAAATCAAACTGCGGATTTTGAGGATTAATCTCAACTTGGTTTATTGCTGGAACTGTTTGAATTGTTTTATCAGCTAATAATTGCTCTAAAAATTGTATATTGTAGTTGGAAACACCAATGGCTTTAATTTTGGTGTTTGATTCATCAAGATACAATTTTTCCAATTGTCTATACGTTTCCAAAAAATCCCCATTTTTTTCATAAATCTGTTCACCATTCGGATCTTTTGGTAGATCACGTAAAGCTCCAGTTTCCTCGTTTTTAAGATAAGGGAAACACAATGGCCAGTGCTGCAAGACCAAGTCAACATAATCCAATTGCAATTTTTGCAAAGACTTGTTAAGAGATTCCTCAACTCTATTCCAGTGGTTTGGCCACACTTTAGTGGTGATGAACAAGTCTTCTCTTTTAACTACCCCTTCTTCAAACAGCTCTTTCAATGCTTCTCCAATGGCCTCCTCGGTTCTGTAAAAATAAGCAGTATCAATATGTCTGTAACCTGCTTGTACAGCAGTCTTGACTGCTTGCTTGGTTATTTGGATTTGTTCTGGGGGGTTAGCAGTCCCCAATCCCAATGCTGGAATTTTCGTTCCGTTATTCAAGGCAAACTTCACAGATGTAGCAAGCAATTTTTCACTCATTATTTTTGATAATCCTGTGTGTGGTCTCTTTTAGTAGTCTTCTTTTGTACGTTCCACTGTTCAAGAAAATGATACACCAAATACAAATAGACTGATATATATATATACAAAAAGTTTGTTTTATCGAATACATATATAAAACATAAAGTTATTATTAGCGGAGTTTACATACAGCACTAACACTATCAGACTGCATCATTCTATAATAATGTCCGCTTACTTAACTACTCTTTAAACTTTTGAAATATTAAGGGGAGTAAAAGGGAATCAATCACCTGTTAAGATTAGATTGAACCCTCTTTTTTTCTTTTTTTTTCCCGAACGTCTTTATACTTTTGTTGTTCTATTGTGCAGAAACACTATTGCTGGATTTTTCATGTTGTCATAGTCAGTTACTGACTATGACATTTGATTTACATCTCAAGTAAAGTCAAAACATCACATTTTTTTTATGACCATCTCTACCTTTATCGCCGTTTATAATAAATTCGTGATTCATGAAATTTCATAAACATAAATTGGCAACTCAGGCATAAAGTTGTTTGTGATTACTCAAAACTGGTGATGGTTAGCAAAGTGCGTATGCATATTGTTGTGCGGTTTTTCTAGGCAAGTTGACCCTTGTTTTCACAAGAATTATTTGTTTATTTTTTTATAGTAACTTTTAATGGAACGCTCAATAAGTGAAATTGAAAAGAGACTTAAAATATTTAGGACAGATTTGTCAATATTAACAAAGAAATTGAAATAGCCGAAAATAAACGTTTAACAAAAATGGAATTATATTATGCAGCTATAAATTGTTGTGGATATACACTCAAGTTATTTACACGGCCAAGTTTACTCAAAATACATCTGCTCTATATTACCCAATGTATTTCTATTGTTGCATCTTTTGTTCAAGTTTCTTAACCACTTTGAACCATCTTCTGGTTGGAAACTTTCAAATTGCAACGCATCACATACCAGATACTCTTCATTTATACATTTGATCAATACTTTTTCTTTCGATGATTCCAAAAAAGGATAAAACCCACCAGCCTTGGCTTTTTGAAACTCTACCGGCACTTTTTCGACTGAATCAAAGTTCTTCAAATCAGAAAGAATGACTCTTTTCAACTGAGTATCTTGTTGTGTTTCAAGATTTTCATTTTTCATATTCTTGCTTTTTTTAGGAAATTGTTTTTTAAATGTAAACAAATTCTTCAATACCTGCAGATTGTTCATGATTTTCTTTCTATCATCAGTTTCCCAATTAATTTGAGCAATGTTTTTTTGTAATTTTTTAGCCCATGATGTTTTGTACTTAGGAACAACGTATTTAGATGTAGTAAACATTTCTTTAGTTAGATACTCGTTGAAAAGTGATGAACCAATATTTCCCATCTCGTTTTTGAAAACATTAAATTTCTCCCCATAAATCCTGTGTTCGGTAGAATTTAAAAGGAAGTCCATGTCTTTATCTTGTTTTTGAAGATTGCATTTTTTCATAGAATCATTGAAAACATATTCAAAATGCGTTAAATTCCCACTAAGAACTTCAGTGACGCTCAAAGGTGATGTTTGGGTAACAATTTTCCCCGCATCAAAACGCACTGGATCCAAGTTTTGTAAAGTTACACCACATGTAGTGTCTTGATTCAGTAGAGTATATTGTAACGGCGAGGACCCCTTGTATTTTGGTAACAACGACGGATGTATGTTTAGACTGAATGGAATCTTCGATAGGACATCGCTGGTGATGAATGCATCATAGGAGACAACAACACATAGGTCGTAATCACTGTTGTTAATTTTGTTTCTAATGAAACTGTCTATTTCGGTATGAAATGGAAGTTCGTAATGGTTGCAATACGTTTGAATAGATGGAACTGAAAGTTTATCCAAGTTTCTTCCATATTTTTTAATCTGCGGTGTGACTATGTCTGCTGAGATGCCCGTCTGTTTTCTTAAAACATTCAATGCTCTTATACTGAAAGTATCGGATCCAAAAAATAGTACTCTCATTTCTTAATTGTGATGGGTTTATACCGCTGATTTTTTTAATTTCTTCAAGTTAGAACTGTCTACTTTGTTCTTGTTACGTGAAGAAATAATGGGAATTTCAAAAATTTCAATATCTGGTAGGTCTTAATTTTATTTCTATTACCCGGGAAAAAGTTTTGCAATTTTTGTGATTTTTTTAAACGTTGAACATTCACGCAGTACTTGTTTTTCCACACATTTTTGTTCTTAAGTTTATTTACCTCAACAACAAATTGTCAATAACTTAGTCGAACGATTCACTCAAACGCTTTAAACTAAACCAATTACTTACTTTGTGACACTATTTACGTTTGCAGTTATACATTTCATGAATGACAGATACAATGCATAATTAGAGTTCAAGTTTAAGATTTATTTGTTAGAAAGGGAACTTGTAAAGCAAAAACGAAAAACTATAGCTATAAAGTATAACGATAACCATGAGCACAGAACCGACAAACAAATCCAGTGATATGTCAACCCAAACCAAGAAAGAAGATGATTTCACAGTCCCACATGATATCAGCGCGCTAAATAATTATTTAGTTGAAGAATCGAAAAAGTCTAGTGCAGGAGACTCGGGTGTGTCTTCTTTAGCTCTTAACGATTATATGGACAAAGTGCAAAAATCGATTTTACCTCTAAGACTTGAATTCAACTTATTGTTGAAGCAGTTGGCACATTTGGGAGAACCTAATTCTACCAATGAAAAAAAATTCTTAGATTTAAGAGCTCGCTTGGCTTCAATCACAGAACAGATTCATACCTTAAGTGTAAGTTTCCAGAAACTTCAACCATTGCTACGGATTTTGAGAGACAACAAGGATGTGTTGGAAAAGCCAAACTCCTTCTATGTTTTGGAAACTTTAGAAAATTTACCTTTCCCACCTCTGGCTGTTCCTTTACCAAAACAGTTCCAACCCAAATTTTCATCAGTTTCGGCTGCTACAGCAGTGACCTCCTCAGGGAATAAAAATCATATAAGATCTCCTAGTGTGAGTGTGAATAGTCCAATGACACCGGCCGGAGCAAGAACTCCCGGAACCACCGCCTCACAAAACACCGCTAAACATAACATAACAAGTGCCACCACCGCTGCGAAATCAAAAGGAACTTCCACCAGTAGTGCCAATTTGAACAATGGAGGCTCTGTGAAAAAGCCCTCTGCTGCTGCTGTGAAAAGGGGAACACCACAGTCGATATCTCCTCTGACTAGCAACACACCTATTGTGGGCTCCAACTCATTGAACAACGCAAACACAGGCAACGATAACCTTATTGGTAGTACGAATAACATGGCTAATTCCAATATTGGGAATTCAAAGAAAAAATATGGCGCCTCTGCAAACCCACTGTCCATGCACAACGCCACACCGTCCCAACTACCAAACACCAACGACAACCCGTTGATGTACATGAACACGGGAAGCATAGACAATCTGACCCCAGGAAACATTTTGCAAGGACTGAACGGGGGGAATTCCGGGAGAGCGTCGTACGCAAGCACACAGAGTGGGTCTGTAGCAACTAACAACCCACCGGGCAATAACATCACCAGTAAAAACAAGAACACGAATCAAAACCCGAATGTCAACATGAGTAACAACAACAATACGAATTTCGCATACAGCAATTTCAGCATGAGTCCTAGCAGTATTCTTCAAAACATCAACCAGTCGCCTGTTCCTAATATAAACAACAACAATAATAACAATAACAATAACAATAACAATAACAACAACAGCACAAACAGTGGGATGTTGGATATAAACTCATTGGATTTGTCCAACTTGGACGATTTTCTACAGTGATCAATGACAATGTATGTAGTGTCTACATTTTAATTACCCTGGAGCCTTCAGCCCCGTATACTTTACATAAAGCTCTGTGAAAACAATCAATACTTATAAGATTCAATATTAAAACTGTAATTTGTAGTTTAAGATCGATTACAGAGATAATTAACTATGTTGTAGATAATCCTAATTTTTTTTTTTTTTTTTACATTATTGTTTTTAGTTATTTTCTGTTATATAAGACCCATTATAAAATATTTAAAAATACTAAATTTCTTATAATTTTTGCATAGCAGCAATATCAGTAGATTGGACGTAATCTTCAGCATCTTCAATCAATTCTTGCAATTCATCCAAAGAAACTTTAGCATCTTCAACAACACAGTTGATTTGCAATTTTTTGATACCGAAACCGATTGGGATCCAAGAGGAAGCACCCCAGACCAAACCGTCCATTTCAATAGATTTGACGTGAGCCAACAAAGCTTCCAAATCAGTTTCATCATCCCAAGGTTTAACATCCATGGTGACAATAGATTTAGCAGCTGGCTTTGGTTTAGCGGCTTTTTTAGCGTTGTATTCAGCCAATCTTTGAGCTTTCAATTGTTCAGCAGCTTCATCGACTTCATCGTCAGAACCGAACAAATCGACATCACTGTCATCTTCTTCTTCGGCTTCTTCAGCAGCGGCAGCTGGAGCAGTACCGGCTGGCAAAGTTTCGAATTCATCAGCTTTGGAAGCAATGTGGTTGAACCATCTGGAGAATTCTGGGTAAGCAGTTTGGAAAGCTTTGTAAACAGCAACATCGGCTTGGGAAGCAGAAGTACTAATAAAAATTTAAGATGTAGACAATCCCAATATTATTTCACCATTATTATCACACACTTTTCGGTGTGTAAGACCACAACAAAAAAAAAGTTAATGATAAAAATGCAAAAATCAAATATTAAGTAAATACACAAACATGTTAGTATAATTTTTCCAATTAAAATTTAATTTATCTGTTTGGTTTTTTTAAAAAAAGAGCACAATTACAAGTACATGGAGAGATTATTGTTTTTAATGTCAAATAGTTTAATTAGTGAAAAGACACAACAGGCAAAACAAAGAAAAACAAAGCAAAACAAAAACTCTACAATAAACATTAGCACCATTCTCAATACTATCATACCAATATTTTATTTTCTTGAATAAAAAAAAAAAAGAAATAGTTTTTTTAAAATACAGTCAGTCTCGAAGGGGTCAACCTTCCTTTTCTTGTGTCACTCATAGCGGGGGTCTTAATTCCCTTCATAAACATGGACCAAAGAATATCGATCATCACTCAGATATTTTTTTCTTCTTCTTTTTCTTTACTAAAAAGAAAAAAAAAACGTTTCTTTTTTATTTTTTTTTCAAAAAAACAAAATATTAGACAATAATACCTAAAATTGATCTAATATTTTTTTCTCACTCTTGTTTAACTTCTATTTTGTTGTTCCCTTTTGTTTAAAATTGTTGTCAATTCACAAACACAAAAACATATACCATAAACAATAACAACAACAACCACATCCTCTTGTAATACATTACTAATTCTTTTGCCCTAGATTAGTCTAAAGTTAGTATACATACCCATCGACGTAAGATTTGTCAGCCAAAAAGGTGTTCAATTCTTTTAAAGTTTCAACTTTGGTAAAGTCAGAGAAGGACATTGTATATTATATTGGTTTTAGTCTTTTGTGGACAATTTCTTTTCTTCTTTTTTCTACCTCAGAATAAGATAAATATCTTCCTCTACCAATAGTAGAATGTCTGAATGGAAGTAGATATTAATTTAAATAGATGATTCATATAAATACACAATTCCAGTAAATACAAAAATCAACCTACTTATATAAATATCATAAAAAACTTCGACAACCATTAAAAAAAAAAATTATCCACTAAAAAATTTTTTTTTTTCGTCGACCAACAAAAATGGAAAAAAAAAAATTTTTTTTTTTTTTGTTTTTTTATTCTTTGTCCTTCCAAAAAGAATGTGTAAAGAAATTACTGTTTATTCATGCAGATCATCTATTAAATATTACCTAAAAAAAAAGGTTTTTCTTTCTAATTTGAGAATTGAAAACCAATATTAGTAGAGTTCAACAAATTGTAATAGTAAGAAGTATTAAGGCGTAGATTGTACAAAGGAACAACAAACCCAGTAGAGACAGAGAGAGAGAGAGAGAGTAATAATGTTCATCACAAACAAACTGTTGTTCTTGTTGATGGTGGTGTGTGTAGTTGGCTTGTTGCTCAAATCATGCACACAATTTGAAGAGGGCAAGAAAGAACACACACACAGAGTTTCGCTTCAAGAATTTTTTCCTTGTTTTGTGTGCTGGTTTTTTGTGTTTCTTGGTATTTTTCATGATTTTACTTCTATATAAAAATTTGATCTACGTATTATTCTCATATTATTCTCAGGTGACGTTTTTGATGTCTAGTATTTTTATTCATTAACAACGCAGAAGAAGAGTGGGCGGGTTTTTATATTTTTTTTCTGAAGCGTGCTGGAAATTATTCTCTCTATATTCACTGTTTTCAACTGCAGATCATGAATATATGATGCTAATAAAACAATATTAATATTCAATTAATTAATAGATTTACGCACGTGATAACATTTTAAGGGCATTTTTTTTTTTTTTCAGTTTTAGTTTTGTTTGTTAAAAAAGGGGATGTGATAGAGACAGAGTAAAGACAGAGAGAGAGGTGATACAAATATTGTACCGTGTAAGATGATATTATTCTATGATTGATATTTTCATGATTATTTCTATCTTAGTTATTACATGAACGTATTTTACTTTATATACAGATGAGCGGCTAACAATTATTGAGATTAGATGATGATTGTAACTTGTAGTTTGTTATTCATATGATTAACCAATGGAAAGCATTCAATAAAAAAAAGATAGGAATCCATGTATACACGTTGTTGCTCAATGGGATTTTTTTTTTTAATTTGAGGAGATCAAGGAAACTGGAACACAACACAGAGATACTCTTTTACTTGTATGAGAGATCTTTAAGATTTTTAAAAAAAAAAAACTAAAAATTATTAAAAAACAACAAAACATGCGTAATAGTAATAAGAATGTCAATGATAACAAGAGCTATAAAATCAAGACACTATATGAGTATCTGGGTACCTTCTCCAGTTTTCAAGTGTATCCTTTGAACTACACTAAAAATGATGAATTTATTAATGAGTTTTTAACAAAAGTGTTTGTAATACAAGAATCTGAATTTGATGAAACGAAAAATTTAATGGTTTTAAGTGATTTTGAAAAAAACATTGGTGAAAAATATGATCAGAGCATTTGTTTAGACACACATTTGGAAATAATTAATTATATTTTGAATATTTTTAAAAAACAAAAAGATAATATAGGAAACAACACAACGTCATTTTATAATAGAAATATTAATTTATTTTTGTACAATTACACTTATATGATTAATGATTTACAATGGTTTAAAATACATCAATTGATTGGTTCATATGAATTTTTTAAACTAGTTGTACATTATAAGATTTTTTATTATTGCAAGCAATTTCAATTTTTACAAATTTCAGGAAATAAGAATATTGAAAATAATTATAATAATGTTGTTACTGATGATGGAGATATTTATGAGTTTCAATACAATGGTACCAAGAGGGAAAATGTGGTTAGTTTGAAAATATTTTCATTACATTATTGTTTATTTAAAATGGTTAAAAATACAAAAGAATCTTTAAAACATTTGATACCAAACAAAACAACTGTAACAACCATGAAAGATATATTTGATATGGTGATTGATACAACTATTAAAAGTCGTGATTTACAGAACAAAAAAAAATTATCGATTAAAGAACTTATTACAAAAATTGATACAATGAATTATGAATTTTATACGAATTTCAAAAAAATATGGACAATTGTTGAACAAAATCATTCTCATATCCAATATTTGAAAATACTTGATTCATTATGTACGAAGTCATTATCATTGGAAAACAAAAATGATACTGAGAGTGAGAAAAAAAATTTACACGAACATAATACAATCAACAGTGTGATTGAAGTAGAAGTTGTGTTTAAATTTATCACAATCATCATTGAAAAGCTATTCCCATTACAAATATGGGGAAATAAGCATAATAAATCCATTGTTTTCAAGAATTTGAATAAATTATTAAGAATGGACATGAATAAAAATATATCAATTGATCAACTATTATATGGTATGAAATTAAGTCAAATAGAATGGTTTAATTCTTTATGTCGTAAAACAAGAGATGAAAAAATAAGAATGTATTTTGAATGGTTCTATTTACAATTTTTCCCTAGTTTGATTAAAACTTTCTTTTATGTTACAAACATTTCATCAAAAATTACTAAAATAGTTTTTTATAGACAAGATGTTTTCATTTCCATCATTGAACCATATTTGAATGAATATAAAGAAAAATATTTGAAATTGGCAACTACTTGTGGGAACACGAAATTAACACACGATAAATCATTACTTCATACTTCAGCAAGAATAGTGCCGAAAAATTTATCTAAACCAAATGATTTTAGAATAGTCGCAATACCTTCACCTTGGATTCAATTTCCAAATTCAATAAAATTCAAATGGTTTGTACAAGATTATATCATTCCAATTAGAAAAATTTTGTCTTTGATTAGATTCAAATATTTAGGGAACATGGAAAAATATAATGGAAAAACAAACAAGATTTCCTACAAGTTTGATGATTTTGATAAAATTTCAAACTTATACGAAATCCCAATTTTAATTAAAAATTTTAAAAACACTATAGGGAATTTAAAACCAGTTTATTTTGTAAAATTTGATATACAATCGTGTTATGATTCTATTTCGGTTCCACTGTTTATGGAAAAGTTGAAAATATGGTTAAATGATAAAGATATTTTAAATGAAAATAATGGGATATGGACCATTCATAAAAATTCTGTTGCTTTATTGAACCCAGAATTGTCTATGAAACAAGTTACTAGAAAAGAATTTCTGATAAACGGAATTAACGTGGATGCTGGTATGAACAAAATCGATGATTGTGCCGAGAGTCTCCATGGAAATAATTCTCAAAAGTCCAATTTTATCAAAGTTCATCAGCGACATAATGATATTTTACAATTTTCTAACGAAGATATATTGTACGTTGTAGAAAAAGAGTTGTATCAAACATCCTTAATGATTGATGGAAAATGTTATTTAAGGAAAAATGGGGTTTTCCAAGGAACTTTTTTGTCCAGTGTCATTATGGATTTGTTGTACGATGACATGCTAAGAACTTTGCCTGTATTTCAAAACATTTTAAAAAACAAATCTAATGATCATAAATCTTTAATCGTACGATTGGCTGATGATTTTTTGATTTTATCCACTTCTTTTAATATTGTGGAAAGTATTGCTCAAAATTGTATTACAGGATTCCCAGAATACAACGCGTATATTAATGCAGATAAGTTGCAGTTTTCTCAAGTAAGGAAACAAGCTGAAAATCAACCTGATGAAATAATTAAATTTGTTGGTCTTACAATTAATTTGAAAAATTTGGAAATAACAAAAAACTTGGATACTTTTACAAACATAAATTACACTTTTGAACCTTCTGTGAAAAAAATATATAAGAAGCTACTGAATCTATTAGAAATGAGATTAAAATACAATTTGATTAATATTCAATTAAATTCAAATGTTTTGATCATACAACACATATCACTTATTTTGTCAAATATGCTATCATCATTTATTGAATTTGTGAAATCTCAAAAGAAATCCCTTAAGATAGACTTACATTCTGATGTAAGTTTGAAAAATTTTGGTAAATTCATTACCAACGTCAAGAAATCTTTGCAATATCATTTATGGAAGTTGAACAGTTATATATTCAGACAAGAAAACTCCAAACTTTACAAGAGAAAACAATTTAAAAAATTGAAATCGTTGAAATTCAGATACAATGCTTTAAATTCCAGAATAGAGCAGTTGATTATTCAAGTTACAATTGCCGAACTACGGAAGGCAAATATGACAAACATTTTCCAAAAATTGATCACGATGTTGCAACAAATGTAATTGCAAAAAAAACACAAAAAAATTCCTTGTACATAAGATAACATCGATTATTATTTATTATAAACAACTATTATTTCATCATCATATTTTTCAAATTTTCTGCATCTTTCATCATTCTAATTCTCTCCAGTTCCTCAATACCACCGGATTTATTCAATTGACCATTTTCAACAAATTTCCCTAGCTCTTGATTGA
Organism: Hanseniaspora occidentalis var. citrica; assembly: GCA_030573535.1. Classification (NCBI taxonomy): domain Eukaryota; kingdom Fungi; phylum Ascomycota; class Saccharomycetes; order Saccharomycodales; family Saccharomycodaceae; genus Hanseniaspora; species Hanseniaspora occidentalis. The sequence continues at coordinate 168,391 of JAJMDI010000126.1, forward strand.
ACTCATCCTGCAATAACAGCTCCTTCTCTTTTAATCTTAGTTTTTCCGATTTTTTGATCGCTTCCACTCTACTTTCGTGGTCAGGTTGTAGTTGAGCAATATTAGTCAACACAGCCTCTCTAACCTCGTTGAAAGTCCCGGGTTTCGCCAGAGGTAGAATAACTTTGGTAGATAAGTCATCTCGGCTACTGCCATTACTATCCTTGCCACCTAGATTTTTCTTTTTGCTTTTTTCTTGGGAACACAAAGTGACCAGGTCAAACGTTTCTTGACACCTTTTTAAGTCCTCGCTCAAGTCAAAACACAAATCTTCTTGTAAGTTCAAAAACTGTTGCTCTTCACATACTTTTTCCAATTCTTGTTCCCAAATTTTGTTCCAAAATGGTTTCTCAATTTTTACAAACTCCTCCATTTCTTTCAATTGCTTAACTGCTAGATCCAACTCCTTCTTGACTTCCTCCAACTGTCTTTCTTTAGGCTGAGAGCCTCTAATAGCAACATCCTTTCTCAAGAGCTCAATAGTATCCTGTAGATCATCTACATTTGTCAATAAGTCATCACTTAAGGCCGATAATTTGCCCTGAGAGGTTTCAAGATAAGCACGGTCCTCACTCCTCTTTGAGTTCGCCTTGTTTTCACCTGCAAATAACTTACTTGGATCCAACTTTCCCAACTGCGAAGCAACAATTGCGACCGAATTTTCAATTTTTGTTTTGTTTTCTGCTTGAAGTTGCTTAATAACTCTAACATCTCTCTTCAAGTCTTCAATCAATTTTCTTTTCTTGTCATTGTCAACTTTCACAGCTACAGGTGACTGAGCTGAGAAATCTAAGGGAGCAATAGAGGTTTCTTGTGGAGACTTCAAAGATATAGAATCCTTCAATAGCAGCTGGAATTGTTTAAACATTTCCATGTTGTTAGCTACCAACCTTTCTTCCAGAAGTTTTAGGCTGCTAGCATCAGCATCAGGATTATTTGTCACTGAATCAGTGATTTCTTTGTTTTCAAGTTTTTCTATATCTGTGCTTGCCACCGTTTTCAATTCGATCACAAACCCATCGTTTATAGATTCGATGTCTCTTTCTTCAAGTTCGTAGCTGATATGAGGGTATTTAGGATCTTTCAAATAAATTTGATGCTCAGTACCAACCTTCACACTAAATTTCTCAGCAAATAACACGTTCAATACGCCTCTGTTTAATATAGGAAACGTGGTACCACTTTTTTTTACTTGATCTTCGTATTTTAAAAACACAGTAATCAATTTATGGCCCATGCTAACTGTTTTTTCCATATTGCTTGCGGTGGTTGGTAATTTGAAAACATCTTTCGACTTCTCTTGAGCATTTTCGTCCACGTGTTCTTTATTTTCTTCAATGGTTAAAGTACTTTGGGCTAATTTCCCGTCGCTGTTTTCAGAAGATTGTACAATTTGTGATTCGTATGTTATTTCATCTGCTAAAGGTTGGGATGTAGGAAGAGGGTGCAAAGATGGATTGGTAGTATTGGATGTCAATTTTGCGATATGATATGCGGAAAATCTTTTGGACGCCTTTCTTTGCAACGATTCATTTGCACCTTTCTTCAACTTGGTCAATGCTTCAGTGTGCTCATATTCTGCATTATGAACGTTATCTGCTTCTACAGGTTCAACTCTGACGTTTGTTACTACTTCAGATGGTTTTTGTTGAAAGTCCTCAGGGCTCAACAAAATGCGACTACTGGCCCGTTTTTTAAACTGCTGTTGAGTGGTGGGCTTAACGGAAAGTTGTGGCTCAGGTTCGTGAGGTAGTTCTTTGTTTTTTATTAATTCAGAAATCTGTTGATTGATTTTTTTTGCAGGAGATGGTGATCTTGAAAATGATTTGGCTGACCCATTTGAAGATTCACTGATGTTGCTTCTCTTTTGTTCTTCAAGGTGCTTCAACAATTGTCTTTTCTCTTTTATCTTTGTAAGCAATGTCTCAATAATGTCTTTAATTGAAGGCCAATATTTATCCAGAGCCTCATTGGATGGACTTTCTTTAAGTGCTTTCTCCAAAATAGCCCTTAGCTCTTTAGGAACGTTTCTCATATCATTCATGTCAATACCAGCGCGCATGAATTGTTTCACAACGACTTGGAAGTCATTGCCTAGTTGAACATACGCATCTGAAATTGATCTTTGAGTTTCTTGCCCTCTAGTCCATGCTGTCAGCTTTTGTAAAAGATTTTTAGTGCTAATTATTAGTTTTGTGACACAACTTTCAATGCTGCTTGATGTGTTAGACAAACTGACTGGTGATATTTCTTTGTTTGAAACGCCTGACATTTTTTGAGGTTTCTTAGGTATGTTTTTACTTTAGTAAACAGCGGTGTTTGTTTCCAGTAGTTAATCTTATATTTTATCTTCTACGAAAATTAGTATGTCAAACAATTTTGGGATTTAAAGTTTGTTTTGCAGATTCTAAAGGTATTTACTTATAATCATGGAATTGTCTTTATGGTTCTTAACCTGAATCAGATAAATAAAATGTACGTCTGCTCACTTGCACTCGGGATTTTTATCAAAAAATGTCAGGAGAATTTTGAGGTTCTCCCATTTTAGGAAGGGTAACCACTTCTGAGCTAGCCACTTGAGACTCAGGATCATTGCTGACTGGGTCATCCATTTGAACGTCAGCACTTGGATCATGAGATTGATCAGGCACGTTGTCCAAAGGAGTTGGAGTGACGGTTTGATCTTCAGTCATGTTGTGATGAATGAA
>JAJMDI010000127.1:0-31772 GCA_030573535.1 Hanseniaspora occidentalis var. citrica
ATCAAATCTTTATATTCGGATCTACAAATCAAACAGTGAGGTTTTTTGTACAAGGATCTCTGTCTCAAGGTACATTTATGGCAAGTTTTATGGCCACAGTCAGATAGTGCAACAATGACCAACTTTTCTGTACAGATAAGACATGTTTCTATATCTTCGGAGTCGTCAGCACCGTCAGTGCTAGAATTTTTTTGGGAAACTACGTTTCTGTTCCATGGGATGTATGAACCACCGTTGGCATTTTTTTTAACAGAACTAGAACTGTTGTTACGGGAGTTTTTCTTATTGTTTGATGGGCCTTGTACTCTTCTAGACTTGTTGTTACCCTTTTGTGTGTTTTCACTAGGTTTAGCTTGTTCAGACATATGGTTTATTTATGGTTCCGATGTGCCAAATATTATTATAATATTTATAATTTGGATTTTTGCTCAAACACCAACTCTGAAATGACTTCCGTTGAGTTTTCCTAGTTGCCTTTCTCTCTTGAGTTTAAAACCTTTTCATCTAAAGAAAAAACTTGAGAAGTAAATGTTTATGGTATTGTATTCAAATTGAATTGTAACATTAGCAAAGTTTTTAACATTTTCCATAGAGGATGAAGCTCAACTCTAAGCCATTGCAAAATCAACTTCGAGATATTTCTTTCGACAAAAAATAAACTCTAACCAAAGAAAGAACAGAAGAAAAAAAAAAAAAAAAAAAAAAAAAAATGTATAGCTCTAAGACGTTTTCGTAGCACCCTGTTCTGGAACAGATGAAAAAAAAAATCATTTTCGTACAAAATGAGATGAACAAGAAGAAAAGTAAATTAGCTCAAAATCTCTTGGATTCAAAAAGGTATGGCGACAGGATCTTGTACAATCGAAAGTTTAACTTCTTAAAAATTAAATGATGGTACAAAAGAATCTAGACTAAAAAGCCTATAGATCCACATATAAGAATAGTCACTTATATAATCTGCGTTGTTTTTTTTTTTTTTTAAGAATGAACATTAGTGCTACTTTGAATAGTTTGAAATTGATTTTCAATCCTAAACTATGCTTCCCACATCTGCAGATCAACAATTTCAAGGAATTGCCTATTTTGAAATTAAAAAATGAACTGAACATTAAGGCAATAGTTTTAGATAAAGACAACTGTTTTGCATACCCATATGAAAATAGTGTATGGCCAGAATACTCCAAGACTTGGGAACTGTTGAAAGCCCATTACCCACCAGAAACATCGCTGCTTATTGTGAGTAACAGTGCGGGTACCAATGACGACCCGGGTTTGAAAGGATTGAAAGAAGTTGAAGAGTCAACAGGTGTCCCAGTATTTAAACATACAACGAAGAAACCTGGTTGTCACAAAGATATTATACACTATTTTATTAATGAAAAGAAAATATGCAGCAGTCCAGAGGAAATAGCCGTGGTTGGTGACAGACTGCTTACGGACATTGTCATGGCCAATACCATGGGGTCGTTTGGTGTGTATATAAGAGATGGTGTGAAAATCTCAAACTCTCCAATCATCCAGATTGAAAAGAAATTGTATGACTATTTGAAACGATGACCTAACGATAGTAAAAATAGCAATTATCGATGTGTTCAAGAAAATAAATGAATAAAAAAATAATAGTTAAATATAAAAAATATATGTATTTAGTAATTAAGATATGATACAAAATGAAAATAAAAATAAAAAATGGTGATAATTTGTGATTAAAATATAAAAAGTTTGTAACGCAATCTTACAAGTAAGGCATGAAACTCATATCTGCGTTGGCCAAGTTTCTAGGAGTCACAGCAGCACTAATAGCATCTAAAATATATTGTGTTGCTACAGAAGGTGTAGAACTTACATGTCCCAACTGAGCAACTTTTCTACCAACGATTTCATTGTTACAATTAACAATGTACAATAATTTCGGATCTTCGGTGATAGAGCGTTGCATATTGCTGTACCAGGAAATAACTTCATCACGAACAAACAAGGACAAATAAGTGTTTAGCTCTTGTTCTGGTTCCAATAGGGCTCTTGCAATCACCAAAATAGCAACAGCAAAAACACCTTCCAAAGAAGTGTCACCAATTAATTTTTGAATGTTTGGAGTTAATCTGAACGGAACAGTCTCGTTATTGTGGAAGACAGGAGCATCTGCTGGCAAGTTGAAATCAAAATTCTTCAAATTAGGTTTAACACGTTCAAATTGATATCTAGATGGAATAGTTTCAAGAGTGAAAACATTACCTGACTTGATATTGATATGGATTTTTTGGGGAGTTCTGTTGTTAATCGATAACATATAGGTCATGAAACACATACTTGCATATTGGAAACTAAATTGTTTACGAAACAACCAAAAGTTTTCAAAATCATTGAACAAACCAGTAAAATAATCTTTAACAACATTGTTTGGTAAAAATGTAGCTTGGATAGCACTGAAAATTTCAACTCTAACTGCAACAAGATCAGGTCTAGGTAAATCTTTGTCATGAGCAGCAGCCAATTGAGCATTGCTGAAATCTTGAATTGCATCTCTATCCAAACCAACTTTAGCACAATACTTATCATAAATTTCATGCAATGTTATGTAATCTCTGTTATATTTCATCAATCTAACTTGTGGAGATAAAGGAACTGTGACGGGCAAAGTGAATTCAATGTTTCTCTTTCTAGTCTCGACATTCTTGGCCAATGTTTCATTGAACAATCTGAACAATTGGAAGATTCTTTCTTCTCTTCTTGAATGTCTTAATGAAGGATGTTGGATTGCAAAAGTGTGTAAACTACCATCATGACCTCTGATACTCAAACATCTATAGCAACTTTGAGAACCACGAACAAATTCAACATCAGGTAAAAATCTTCCAATCTTGATAAAGTGGGCATTGCTGTCTTGGTTTAGCAAGTACTGACCTGGGATTTCAATATCTTCAAATTTTTGATGATGGAATCCGCTCAAGTGAGGGAAAACTTTTTCGATATGCTGAGATCTTGGGAATCTATCCAATTTATTTTCCAATCTGTTTCTCCATTCTCTCAATCTCTTGATGTAGGTTTCGAAATCAGGCTCGCTATCAAGGAAATCGGCATTAAATCTGGGTCTTACTTCAGATGGCAACAACGTAGCGGAAAATCTACTCAAGTTTGAAATAGTGTTTTGTGGCAAACCTACATTGTCCCTTGGGAATGGTAAACGGTTGTAATTAATAGTGGCATCAGATATTAAAATATTCACCAATCTGAACAAGTCTTCATCAGATTTGGCTTTGAACTTGTTACAAATTTGATCCACTAATAACTCTAGCGATAAGGCTAATAGAGGGTAGGCAGTCTTCAAAATCGCATTCAATTCATCCAAGTATTCCCATGGTTGTCTTGTAACGTTATTTGCCACAGGTTGTTCTAGACTAGTCTCAGCCGTTGCACTACTAGGTGGTTGATTGTTGGGAGATTCAGTAGTACCATCACTAGAAAGTTTAGAGTTAGGGTTAGTATTATTCAATGCTGCCATAGTTTGACGTTGAATAACCGCAAAATCTTCTTTAGTGGTGCGCAATTGGAAATGCAAAGCTTGTGGGTAGCTTTTGGCTATTCTTATCAAAATTTGACGAACCATGTTTGCTTCTCTGTGTGAAAGCGATGTTAATAATTGAGGAATAAATGTAACCCAATACCAAACAGGAACCTCTCCGCGGAAAGAGTCGAATGCACTTTGCAAAGATCCAGATTTGTCATCAATACCAATCAACCATAAAATTCTAGACAACAACTTTCTGGTTTTAGAGTTTTTGTATAAGCCAGCAGCTTGCAAATAACAACTTAATGCGTTGTTGGCAAAACTTATGTTTTCAGGATTCTCTGATAATCTACGATCATTAAAAAAACCCCATTGAGCCCACGCTTTGGCCAAATTCAAATCAATTTGAACAGCAGTGGCAAAAGCCTGGTTTGCTTCTTCAAATGCTCTTAATTTAGATAAGAACATACCTTTCAATGTGAAAAATTCAGCTTTTTGAACAGTTCCAAAATAAACCAAGTTTGTATTACTAATAACGTCCAAACCAGTAGTTAATTCATTCATGTTTTGGTAATGACATTTGGCTTGTTCTCTCAATTTCAAAAATGCTTCTTGAATTTCAATGTTTGGCAAGGTGTAAATTCTTGACAATTGATTGATACAAACATCAGTGATATGGTGTTTTCTAGCAACATGGGCAAATCGATTGATGACCCAGGCAATTTCGTGATAACCTTTATAGGCATTGGTTGATGCTGTTTTACTGTTGTTACTCTTTTGAATTTGAGGCAACAATGGCAAGTATGTATCATTAATATTATTGAAAACATGTTGTCTCCATGTAATTAAATCATTCCAAACGTTCATATCATCCCAATTATTTGGTAGACGCTCTCTCCAGCATTGTAAAACACGTTTGACTTCATGGGATCTACCTTCCAAGTTGGTAGCATTGGTTTGACTCAAGCTGTGATGAACAAGAACAGCTTCCATGAACTCGGTATAGATCTGGAACATGTGGAGCAAACCTGTATGAGCACCAGTGAATCTTGCAGGTAATGATGCCCATTTATTCAATGACAACTGAATACCCTCGTCACATAGTTTTCTGACATCTTGGTCTCCTTTTTTGGTCTCTGCAAACTTTTGTAATGCCAAGAAAGTGTCAAACATTTGTCTTCTAGGTGTCGGAACATCCATAATGCTCTTGACAGATTGTTCTAAAGCATCCCTTTCAGTAGTCCAGTTTGCAACTCTCCATCCACACTCTACCAACAAATCGGTGAACCCTTCATGTTTTGCAAGTTCAGTTAAAATATCCCATTGTTGCAATTGTTGAGCACATAATACCCAATCATCTTCCCATAATGCATATTCTGATTCAGAATATGGCAAAGCTCCGGAACGAGCTTTGACTTGGGCAGCTTCGTACATTTGCTGAGCTCTGTCCCATAGTCCAATTTGTTCATAAGATAGAGCCATGTTGGTTTCAGAATATTTAGCTCTTCTTCTCCATAAACCATAAAACATGTCTTTCTCTTGTAAAGAAATATATAGTTCCAACAAAGCATCTTCATTAGTTTCGTTGATTTTAGTGATATCAAAGTTATTACTTTCTTGCAAAGATTCTAATATCTTCAAAGATTCGTACCAAGCATTGTGAGTCATCGCCAAGTATTTAACCAAATGTGGTGGTAAATCAAGGGCCTCAACTTTGCTGATACCTTCTAAGATTGGAGGAATAACATTCATAGAAGATCTCTTTTGTCTAACATGATAATCCTTCGACAACAATGACACCAAAGAGCGGACAAATCCAAACTTTTCGTTTCTTCTGATCGTTTGGTAAACAACTGGGAACAATGAAACCCAAGCATTGTAAATTGCATTTGGTTGCTGATAGAACACTTCAACTAATGGTAACAAGACATCACTAGCTTTAACGACTAATTCAGTCTGAACAAACTTAGCCGCTTTAGCCAATAAATCTATCAAATCTTTGTTTTCTTCTGTAACACTCCCATTTGCATTTCCTTCATGGGGAAAATTATCTTTAGACACAAACGTTAGGGCATTAATAGTTGGCAATGTCAGCTCGCCGGTTTCCAATAATAAAACTTTTTCTGAGTTGAAAGCCCCATACAACAACTGTAAGGCTTGGTTTAACCATGGATATTCACCTATGTACTCCCAGTTTTGATCACGAATGATATAGTACAAACGTTCGTGAACGTCAGTTTCTAAACTATCGTTCAAAATTTTCATTAATTTTGTTCTAACTTCAACATCAGAAATACGCGTACCAACCAAGAATGGATGTTCCATTCTAATGGTTATTTCACTATTCAAATACTCCTTGTTTTCAAATAAGTCTAAAACAATGTGATAAAATTCCTTGCTCAAATTAGGTTCTCCTCTCAGTTCAAAAGACAACATTTTAGTCAGAATGGCAGCCTTTTCTTTAACTGTAGGAAATACGTCCGTACCAAAAGTCCATGATCTACATACTCTGATAACCTGTCTCAAAAATTCTTGATCCATAGATCTATCAATTAACATGGCAATCAAGGATAAAAATGGACGACGTGAATCACCTAAAAGACCAATTTTATTAGACAATATGAAAAAGGTTTTCTCCAAAAATTTGGCGGTAATTTTAGCTTCCTCAATTGCGCTAGGATCTTTTGCTTGAGCTGTCGCCAAATGGTCAGAGCATAGTTTATTGAAAGTTTTCATCAAGGTTGGAAGCATTGCATCGATTTTTGAGCTACAGTGCATAAACATGCTCCATGATAACATAACACCTGCAGCTACCGTGGTAGAACCGTTCAAATCTGTCTCAACAACGCTAGCTAAGCCATTAACAAAATCTTTTGCTGGTGATTCTTCTTCAGTGTCCAATGAAATGTTACAGACTACTATAGCTTTCAAAATTACTCTTATAACTTTTTGCAAAGATTTTTGAATATCTTGGTGTTCAGAATTAATACATTTTTGTAATAATTTCGATAGTTGTTCAATGTTGTCAATAATCCACAATGGTCTTTTTTGTTTCAAAACAACAGCCAGTACGTTCAATGCATTCAAACAATAGCATAAAATATTAGAAGAACTTAAGTCTTCGGAGTTTAAAAATTTTTCAAAAAATTCCAATTGGACATTCACTTCAGACCAGTAGTTCTCAGAAATCAATTCAGCTAAAATATCTAAAGCTCTTTGACCAAGTTCTTTATCAGTATTTTTATGGGAAATAGCAGAATAGTAACGAATCAAAAATGTAACACAAGCTTCACGTTGAGGTAATGGTACTTCATATGACTCCATTTTTGAATGTTGATCAAGCGGAACATTATCTTCCTCAGTTGAAATATCAACTTTCCTTTCTACATCAACCTCCATCAGATCCGCTTTTTCTTGTTGAGCGTCGGATTCAGCAATAATTGTGGTGTTGTTTTCCTTAGCATCTGCATTTTCGTCCATATCAACATCCAAGTTTTCAACTTCATTTACTGGACCCAGCAAACCATCTCTAGAGATTTGATTTTTCAGAGCTTCTTGGATATTGGCCCTGTGTTTTCTTTCCCATTTTAAAATAAGTTCCACTAAATTGATTGCCAACACTTGGTTCTCCATTGATGGATTGTTTTGAAATACTAATTTCCCAACATAGCTAATAATGTTTGGAATGAAATAGTCTCTACTTTCATAGAACTCATCGACATATTGTGTCAAAAATTGGTAGATTGTAATGTTTTGATTGTGGTTATTTTCTGATAAAACTCTTCTCACCCATTTGACCCAAACTTTAGATGTGCCCGCATCCTTCATTTTAACATACATAACAGGGGCCAAAAGATCTAAGGACTGTTTGATCATGTAACGGCCTTCCACTTGATTGCTTCTTAACAAAGCAACAAAAATCTGAGTGACTATTTGGGTTGGGACAGGGACTTCAGAAATAAAATAGGAAATTAATGTATATGCTGCTTGTTTGCATAATGGGTCATTAAGCTTAATAAAACTCCATCCAAATTTAACAACATCTTTTTTATTATGATTCACAATGTCAGGTGCCCATTTGATAATACAAGCTGTCAATTGAATTAATTCGAATTTTAAAAAGTCCAATCTGCTAGGAATGATATTCGAAGCAAACAATGTTGAGTTTTTCCAGAATGATTCCACAATTAATGGCAACCAATCGTTTTTCTCTGTGGTAAAATCGCTAGTAGTTGCAGCTTCGTATGAAGTCAAATGAATCAAAGAGCCATGAGTGATACCTTCAAAAACAAATATACCATTGACAACATTCTTTAATAGATATAATGAGGTATCATTTTCCATATGCTTAGAAATATATTGCAAAGATTTGTGCAAGTAATCAACTTTCAAACTTATTTCATCAGAGGAAATAACATTATCGTAGACAAATTTCTTGAATAATGGAAGCAACGGAATTTCAACTTTATCTAAAAAGTCTACAATCTCAATAAACATTTCGCTGTTGTCAGTTTCCTTCAAAGTCAACTGCAAATAGTCTAGATACATTTGTTGGAATGTACCAGTAGCTTGGTTTAATTGAGTGTGATCAATATAAATATGACTTGATCTGATTGTTTGTTTGACCAAAGCGGACATATTTTTCAACTTCATCAAGATAGCTTTGTTTTCCAAAAACCATTCATTACCTTCGCATTTGATCAATGTGTTGAAAATGTCAATTGCATTTGAAAAAAAACTGACACATCTTGCTGGGTTGCTAGAAATTGAAGAAATGTAAAAGTCCAAAAATTCCAAAACACGGCTCTTGAAATCTTGATATAAATCTTTCGAATCTTCCAATTGGATGATTGAGCAAATGAAATGAACCAGGGGTCTGGATTGTAAGTTCTTGATAAAGTATTGCAGAGCAGTTGTATGGAATCTGTTCAAGTATTTAGACAATGGTTTTCTAAACGGGGAATCTAATTGCAATCTCAATTTCTTTTCTAACAACATAACTTTCAAAACCAAATCACCCAAAAACATATCTGCTTGGGGAGGAAGCAAGTGAAATATGTTGATGACACTAATGATAATCTCAGTTGGTTTTTGATTATGGATGTCTTGACCAAACATTCTATCTAGAACTTCAATGTTACACCAGGAGTCCAAGTGATCTAACAATTTTTTACCAATTTCAACTTTAAAATGAGCAATTAACAACTCCAAAACTCTAGAAAGAGCTCTCATACCGTGAACTGTCAACTTTTCGTGATCAGATAAATTCATCAACATAGGTTTCAACCCATTCTGTAACAATTCCTTAGGCAATTTGAAGCTTTGATCTTTAAAAATTGATTTCAACCCTTCGTAAGTAGTGTCAATAATTTCATTGGAAGGTTTCAACATTGCCTTGAAAAAAACAGCAATAATCTTTATTCTTATATTTCCTTGTTGCAATTGGGCGTAGTCATCGCATGATAGAGCCAAAGACAACAATTTGATACATGAAACTCTCAGTTCAATTAGCTGTTGAGAAACAACGTGTTCTTGCAATCTATGTGAGCTTGCCAAAGAGTCGTCTGCTGCATCAACCAATGCAATCGTTTCGTGCAAAAATCTAACCAACTTTTCGTTGAAGGTTAAGAACGAGTTCTCCAAACTTAAACAGTAGTAAATGGCATTTATATTACCAATTTGCATTGGGAACGGCAAAGCTCTTAACGGTTTTGAAAAAATTGGGGATAGCAGGAATGATTTACAATGATCCATTAATTTGACAATAGAAATACCGGTGATGTCACTAATGCATTTCAAAGCATCTTTGCATGTTTCGCTGGTTTTCACATTGGCACTACTCAAATCGCATACAAATTGTGTGATGGAGTCTTGTAAAACTTTGTCCGTTTTAAAAACAGCTTCAGGATCATCGGCTGGACTTTCAGACATATCCACGTCATTTTCCTTGTCTTTGACGCCCGTTTTATAATTCGAACATGTAATGTTCAATACTTTAGTGATCAATTCACTGCAAATATTGGTGATTTGAACAGGGCAGACATTGGACACATCTTTCAGGACAAAAAGTAAACCGCTAATAATATTCAACTGATTGTTTTTTAAGAATACTTGACCATTGTCTTGTTCTTCTGATTGAATTTTCTCAATTAGGGTTTGAATACCTAAAACACCGCCACTCTTAATATAAAACTTTTCACTGTAGCAATCATGTACTAGATGGTCTAGCAATTTAGGAATTAACGAATATTCGTGCATTAAATTATTGTTGTTGTTTTCTTGAGAAGAGCTTTGATAAATCAATTTACTAGAATCATATAGTTGGTTAACCATGTCAATGGAGTATTTTCTAGAGTCTTCCAAGTAGCAACTTAAACCACTGGACAACGCGGATAGAATAACATTACAAGAAATCATTGATGTCTCTTGAATATTATCGATGTCAGGATTTTCCAATTTTGTCTTTTTGATAACGATCTCCTGATGCAAACTAATGATTGCAAAATGGTTGACAATGTTTGAAAACAAAGATTTGGACTCCTGGTTCAACTCTTCGATGGACTGCGCAAAAATTAACACTTCAAGTAATTTAATAATTAGTTCCTCCTGTTGATTGAGCCTTTTAGATTCATTGACAACAGTTACAGACGATTCATTCACAAAATCATTACTTTCTGAAGAGCTCAAAATACTAATCGCGTTATTAACGTTGTTTAGCAACGTGCTTTCTAATTGCGCATTGTTTATGTTATTGTTACCCAATTGAAGTTTCAAAACTGAAACCAAATACTCATATGCCTTTCTTCTATAATGAATTTTAGCTGTATTGTCGTAAAATATTTCGATCGCCTCGTTAATAGAAGGAGTGACTGACAAGGCAACTTCGTTGTTATTTTCACTTGAAACCATTCCGGAAATTTCAAATTTCGCTTTCAATTCGATACTAACATCATCGTGAACTTTCAAATCTGATGGAGGTCTCAAAAACTTTCTGTTTTTCCCACCTAACTTACCTAGAATTCTTACTGCAGTGTGAGAAATAGGATAGGTATAAGGTAGAGGCTTTAGCAACTTGAATAACGATTTCATAATATCGTCGAACACCGGTTCGATCAAAGGATCTAAATATTCTGAGGTGAATGTGTCAACACATAGTTCCAAAGTTCTCAAACCCTGGGTGATCAAGTCTGGGAACCCTTCCAAAGCGTAAACCAATGGCTTCATTAAATAGTTGAAATATGGAGCCAAAACACTCAATCTGACTGGAACAGTCAAGCATAACTCGACGTACAAATCTCTTTCGTGTGGTCTTCTGCTAGTGAAAATCAGTCTATTCAAAGTTTTCAACAAGTTCTCTAGAATTGGAATGATGGATCTGTACAAGTTTTCGAATTTCCCACCACCAATGGATCTAAACAAAGTTCTGATTAAGTAGAAGTAAATTAACGGTTCATGGTTTGTTGCGCTATATTTCAAAGAGTCCAAAATCAAATCGTTAATATGAGGCAGTAAGACTGACTCGTTGCTTTGTGAGTATAGATTCACCGACATGAAACTTAACTTGTACAATCTGATCAAAATATTGGACCTATTCACGTCAACGTTACCAGCGGTTGGTAATTTTGTTTTCAAAAATCTTAGCAAAATACCGTTGAAGTTTGGCGATGTGATTTCACTAGTTAGGAAACTTTGAGCAACGTGCAAAATCGCAGAGTCTTCCAACATTGTATCATACATGAATTCCATTTCTGATTCAACAATCTCATTAAAGGTAGGAGTGTCTATTTGCATGAAAATCACGACAAAATAGTCCATCAACTCTTTCGATTCTTTTGATGCGGAAACAGGAAGGTTAGGGAAAGTGATATCAAAGTATTTAGATTTCGAGCACCTTTCTTTCAATAGTTTAACGTCTTCCTTGTTTGTGAAAAACAATAGCCCTTTCAAAGTTTCGTGGAACAATAGTTTGAAAACTTGAACTTCTTCATAAGAGAATATTCTCGACATAGACAACCACACCTTGTTGTTTGCTGGAGAAGTAAACTCTTGTGGGTTTTGGTTGAAAATTCTCAAATCGTGGATAATAGTTTTCAAAAAAGACAAAAGTGTTTTGTACAAGTACAAAATATCTTTCAATGGATCCAGTGGAGTGCTCAATGGTTGTTGAATGATTATTGGTGAATACTCCACTAAGTCAAACTGATCGATATGCTTTTCTGTATCTGTGTTGTTATCTTTGGATTTTTGAACAACGCCGGTTTCAGTTGAAGCATTTTCCAAGTCGACATTGGTATCTTTGGAGGAATCCAAAAGTGACTTTCTTTGTAGAGAAATTTGGTCTTCCTTTATGATGGAGTTTAAGAAATCTTCCATTTCTGTGTTTTTCAATTTCAAAATTTCTTGTTGTTTGTTGTTTTTGGATAGTTTTGCTTCCACGTATGAATCGTGATTGTACATGATGTTTTCGTATTTCAAATTTGACCATTTCAATCTGTTCACGTAGGATTCGATGATCAGCATCAACAATTTTCTTGCTCTTGGAGCGTCTTCCAAGTTTTCTTTACCCAACTTGATGATTCTTTCCATTAAATTCAACAACAATTTGGCGCTCATTATCTGGACGGTCAATTGTAAAGAATCGTCTTGCAAGTGTTTGGAGTATATCATGATAGTTTTTTCGATGTAGTCTAAATTCAAGTCACTTCTGACATTATGAATAAAGTCTGCTACCATGGAATAGGCCAACGTTCTTAAAGTGTCATGATTTGTGAACCCGCCACTCAACAAAACATTTTCATCAAACAACAAGTCAAGTTGTGGTAAGAACAATTTTTTGTAATTGGTAGACAAGATATGTCTTGTAGCGTGCAAAAGTTCTTTTCTTAAATGAGACATCTCGCTTGGTAAATCTTGTAACAATCTCATGATCAACTCAGGGACCAATTTGACGTAGTTTTGCAAAAAATCAGCAACATGGCCTCTGATGAACACGTATGCCAAGAACGATGTAGCTTTCACTTGAGCGGCAACAAAATCACAGTATTCTTGTCTTTTGTTGTTGTTCAAAATTTGTAGAGCAATAGAGTAGTACCTCTTTGGAGGTTGTTGAGACTCGTACTGACTTCTTGTAACTTTTTGTGGTTCAGCTTGCAGAGTCAACAATCTGATGATCAATGGAATGTACTGCGGAGATACAGTGGCAACCAAGTTTTTGTAAGAGGAAAACAAAGTCACCATGCACAATGGACATTCGGCCAACACTTTGAAAGACCACAATGCTTTGTTGTAAGTCTTGATTTCCTTTTCCTTTTCCTTACCCGTTGTGATATTGTTATTACCAGCGGAAGATGTACCACTGTTACTATCTGAGTTTATTAAAGAGTCCTCGTTGGATGTAGAAGTGTCAGCAGAAATATCAGTGGTCCCATTTGTCATTGGGAATGTCTTTTCTACTAATTCTGGGGAGTTGTTGTAGACTGTTAGGATGATTTTGATGAATTGATCAACATGATTCACCAGCAAGTTTTTGTAGTACTTGAACAAACTTGTCAACAACTTGATCCCAATAACTGCGTTTTCCTCGTTATCTTTCAACAAAACTTCATTCAACAAGAGTTCCAAGATCTGGATGACAAAAGGTTCCAAGTTTTCGTTTAGAACCGATCTTTGCAAGATTTCCACAATGGTGTTTCTCAACTTGTGTTCCATGGAGTTTGATTGGAAGGAAATAGGAATTAGGTTGGACAATAGCTTGCATAACAACGGCACTGTGCGTTTCAAGTAGTATGGCTGGTCGTGGGCCGAGGAGTTGAAGATCTCTACAGTGTCGCACAACTCGGTTAAGATCAACAACAACCTGTTGTAGTCTTCAGGCTTTACGTGTTCTGAAGTGGTGCTGGCAGAGGAAGAAGACGTTGTGTTGTCTGCTGTTGCAACTGAAATATCAGTCTTTGAGACACCCAAGTTGTTGTCATTAATCTCAGTGGAGTCTGTTCCCCCTGTGTTACTGGTATTAGTGTTAGTATTAGTATTAGTGTTAGTATTAGTACTACTGGTATTGGTCTCAGTGACAGTGTCAGTGTTTGAAGTGTCTTCTTTTTCGTTTGCTGTTTCTTCTTCTTCGGTGTGTGGTTTCTCAGCATTGAAATTGCCCATAGTCAAAACATCAATGTCCAATGGATCTTCAACAATAGGGTTGTCGATATCCAAGACAAGTTCTCCTGATTCTTCTTGTTTGTCCTCTTTGACGTCTCCGTTGTCTTCTTTGACGTCTTCGTCGTGCCCTTCTTTTTGGTCGTCTTCCTTTGGTGCATCTTCCATGACGTGGTCTTCTGTTCCTTCCATGTTAGAAACACCTGGCTCTTTAACGTCATCTTTGGTGATGCACTCTTCAATCTTCAAAACAAAGGCATCAATCTGTTCAATGTAAGACATTATTCCTATCTCTGTATGTGTGTGTCTTTCTTTCTCTTTACTAGTAGTATATTATAATTCTCCCTTTGTGTATTTGTTTCTCTCTTTACTAGTATGTTATTATTCTCCAAGATTGAATACCTTTGTACTTAGTCTTTTTTAGATTCTTTTACACTTCTTTACAAGAATATGTCCTTACAGTAAACAAAGTTGTACCAGTTCTTCTACTTTCAGAAAACTATGTAAGTTCACGTCGCATAGTTAACAACAGTATAACGATGGGTTTGTTTTCTCTGTTTTTCCTGAAAAAAATTTTTTTTTTTTTTCAAAAAAAAAACAAATCACGATTTAATGGATAAAACACTCGAAAAACTATTAAATCTGGGTTGGTCACGTGAATGTTGTGGTTTTTTTTTTTTTTTAATGCTTTTAACAACAAAAATCTTCCCTAGCTCATACCGATATCCGATTTTGAGACGTCAAAGTCGTTAAGTGTCGGTGTAAACTTAACAATGTCCGATTAACTGCAGACGATCACATGATCATAAATTCTTACTTGCCCTCACACAAAAAATTCTACACACTCTCTCTCCTCTCTCTCTCTCTAGCTTTGTGTGTTTTTTTTACTTTGCCAGAATAACACTTTAAGGAGCGACTCTCCCGATACTCTCTAGAGACTCTCGTAGATGAAGAAGAGATGCGTAAACTATCGGAAGGAAAGAGTGCATGCAAAATAGTGGATGACGTCACGTCAAATCACTTCAAAGAGAGATACACACATGTGTTCAGATACACACAGGAGTATACTTGTAAAATATAAGATATGAGTTATTAAATATTATTAATCAAGAGTTACAAAAGATACAAACAGAAGTCTTTGTAGCAGTGGGCTGTATTAGGTATTCGGTGATCTATCTACTCTGTGCAGTACAACACACCTACCATCTCATCACCTACAACATCTTCCTTATTACTAACACCAGTGCGTCTCCGGCATTCAATCGGATCCTATTATCTCGTGTGTACTATAATCTAACGGTGGTCCAGCGTCAACCGTTCACAGAGAGAGATAGAGCGATCACCTTATAAATACAACATAGAGCACTCACTCACTCAAGCACTTACGTAGAGAGTACAAGATATAAATAGTGACTCTTAAACAAACAAGCTGTAAGCGACAGATTCTCTCTCTCTCTCTCTCTCTCTTAATTCATTTCTCAATTCGTCATTCTTTACTTGTTACCACTCCAAGAGAAGATAGATACAATAAAAAAAAAAAAAATTCGTCATTATCACAATGTTCTACGTGATAATACGAAGGTTTTACTACTAAACTATGAAAAAAAAAATTAAAATTTAAAAAAAAAAGAAATAAAAAAAAAAACTTTAAAAAAAAAAAAAAAAAACGAAAAAATACAACCAACAACAACAAATGCCTGTATATTTACGCAGACCATTTATCAATTAAGCTTAAAAATACGTAGGTTTTGTTTTCTCCCAATTAATATTCCATGTTATCCATTTTGTCATAGAAAAGACTGTACCCGCTAATGTTTTTTTAAATTTGTTACTGTCGTTAGCTGTCGTTTTTTTTAGGTTAAAAGTTATTTTTAAACAGAGAGAGAGAGAGAGAGAGAGAGAGAGAAAAAAATTATATTGTATTGGGAATTGTCAGTAACCAAAACAACATGTGCAAAAGTGAATCTTGGAGTATATTTCACATATGATGTAACGTTGATATATTTTGTATATTGAAGAATAAAAGTTTTAGTTCGGTGATGTTTGGAATATATAGGTTGTATTATTTTTTGATTGATTTCAATGTGTAAATTTGTATTGGTCTTGATATGTTGTTTGTCCATTTTTTTTTTTGTCTTATTGTATTGTTGGGCTATAAGTGAATAGTCTTTGTTAGATAGAGATTCGATTGAAAACAAAACAGAAAACAAACAAGACAAAGAATACAAACAAACAAACAAACGTTACAACTGGTCTTCATAATAGACAACACAACAACACGATATCGAGATCACAGAAAAACAAGAATATGAACAAAACTATAAGGAACAGTGCGCTGCTGCTGTTTATGGTGAGTCTGTCAACGTGTCTGTCGACATGTGTGCGTGCAGACGAGACCGAGTCTGAATCAGACTCTCAACATTCACAAACTAGAGATTCCAGTAGTCATAGTACCACGACATCTTCAACATCAATTTCCTCCTCAACATCGTCCTCCTCGGCAAGTCTCTCGATACTGCCCCCTACTACAGAGCTGCCGTCAGACTATCCGCCTATGCTGCGTGTGGGCAAGGACGACTCTGCGCTGTACTACGTCAACCTGACGCTTGGGGTTCCGCAGCAGCAGCAGAGTCTAAGGCTGGACGTTGCGCAGCCTTACCTGTGGGTGAACAACGGGGAGGACCCGCAGAACGACAGTCTGTGCAACACTTCAAACTCAGGGTGCTCCTCTGCGCAAAACTTATACTACCCGAACGAGTCCACGACAAACCAGTACTGGGACCCAGACTACCACCCGATGTACAACATGTCTTTTATCGACGGGCTGTTTTTCAACGGGACTGCACACAACGACGAGCTGAGTTTCGACTCCAACGTCTACTACGAAAACATGGACAGTGCCTCGTCGCTGAACTTGGACAACATCTCTTTCTTTGCATCAGACTACTCGGAAAACCTGATTGGGGCTCTGGGGCTAGGTGGGAAAATCAACGACACCGAGCTGGGCAACGATATCTCGCAGTACTACTTTGACGAGTCGTTCTATTTCTTAGACCAGATGGTGGCTGCCGGGCTGCTGAACACCTCGTCGTACTCGATCTGGCTGGGTGGCGACCGTTTGAACTCCCACAACACCTCCGAAGACGGGACTTTCCAAACGAGCGGGAACGTCGGGAGAATGATCCTCGGTGCGGTCGACAACAGTCTTTATTCCGGTGATCTGGTCCAGTTCAACAACATCCCCTACTATAACGTCTCGTCCCAGACGTATTCTTACGGATACCCGATCATCCCGCTGACGAGGGTCAACGTCATTTCCAACACGTCGGAGCACAGAAACCTGACAGACGACTCCTTTATCGAGCCAGTGCTGATAGACTCCAGGTACACTTTTAGCTACTTGCCCCTGATGATTATGACTGAACTGGCGATCCAGACCAACGCGTTCTACGTCAGGGAGCTCGGGTCCTGGTACGTGGACTGCGAACTGGCTGAGATAGGTGCGTTGTTTGAGCTGCAGTTTGGGAACTTGAACATCAAGCTGCCGCTGGGGGACATCATGGACAAGACCTACGACTCGGTCACCAAGAAAAGCATCTTCTTCAACAGCGGTGTCGAGGCGTGTGTTTTGAAAGTAAGACCCAGCTACAGAGTAGGGTTCAGTATTCTTGGTGCGCCGTTCTTGAAAAACGCCTACTTTGCCGCAGACCTGGACAACTTCTCAGTCGCTATTGCGCAGGCCAAGAGACTGGACACCTCTTTTGAGCCAGATACACACATATCCAAGAGACTCGTGTCACAGGACTCACCACAGGACAAAGTTGTGTACTCTCAGCAGAACAACGAGCAGTCAACCACGCAGAAAACCACCTCCACCAAGCATTCTTCTGTGTCCTCTGTGTCTTCCACCTCCACCAAGCATTCCTCTGTGTCCTCTGTGTCCTCTGTGTCCTCTGTGTCCTCTGTGTCCTCTGTGTCCTCTGTGTCCTCTGTGTCTTCCACCACCACTGCATCATCATCATCGTCGTCGTCGTCGTCTTCCACCAGCACATCAACATACTTCCCAGGGAACACTAGCATAGGGACCATCACCTCAGGATACATTCCCTTTGCGAAAACCAACAACGTCACCACGCAGCTGTACCTGACGCCGTTCAGTGCGACCAGCTTTACGACGCTTTATGGCTCAAACATCTTGGAGATCTTTGGGTACAACATTACAGTGGCGCCTCTGTTCTCGAACGGGATCATTGTCACTGCCACGAGATCCTTCTACGAAACAACTCTGGCCGCAGTAGCCACCTCCACAGCGGGCTCAACCACCAGATCGCGCAAGAACTCAAAATCTGGGAGCTCCGCACAGAGCTCTAACCTGTCGTTGTTTGCCAACCCTCCACAGACCCAGTACGAAATGTGGACCTCCACCCTTCAAGAAACCATCATCACCACACAGAACGGAACTATCTACCAAACAACACAGACCACTGTCTCGTACTCTTCAAGCGCCGTGAATGCTGGCGACTCCTCGTCTACACAGTCCATGAGTGCATACGCACAAAAGGGTAAAGAAATACACAAAACCGTGTATCTAGGTCTACATCTAGTCTTCACTGTGTTCCTGGGTGCTCTTTTCCTATAGACAGTGGTATAGGAGTTTTAAGGTTAATTTTTTTTGTAAGTACGTTATATATAACTCATTATAAAAGTGTAATAGTCTGACATCGTATTTAAACAACTCTTGTGTGACTTCTTAATGCATTCCACTAAATACTCTCTCTCGCTCTTATACACGTGACTGCTCCACTATGTGCAAGACAGCACTAGTGTATCCTTAAAAGCACGTGCACGTACCCTCACCATTCGAATGGGGTTTTTCATACAAAGGAAAACACAAACAACGAGAGCCCAAAAACCCCAAAGCAGAAAAAAAAATCAGTTGAAATGGAATGTACATAGACCTACACGCATAGAAAAAATATCATGTTGGTTATTTTAGGAAATTTTTGGAAAAAAAAAAATGTCTCAACAAAACTTCTATAGAAAAAACAGAAAAACTGTTCAAAAAGAACGAGTTGGATCAAATGTAAACAATATACAATTCATGAATAACTAGATCTACTTTCTGTACTCAAAACATCTACTATATTCTGGTTGTATTGTTAATAAGTATACTCGTACTCAAACAAAGAAAGAAAAAAAAGATCAATATCTAAGGGAAAAATTAGCAACGATGGACTCTTTGTCGGCCAATGTCGCCAACATGAACATTGCTGACCAACCAAGCACCAGAAAGAAGAAGCCAGCCAGAGCATACCACCAGTTCACGCAAGATCCTGTCAACCGGGACGTCCAGTACAACCCTCAGAGTGTCAACCAACCCGCATTCAACACTCATCCTGTTCATCCGGGTGCCACTACTCCCCATATGAATCAGTCCCCTACTTTCGGCAACGGGCAAGAACAACAACACCAGCAACAACAACAATTTTCCCAACAAGCTACCTACCATGCTCCACAAGACAATGCCACCAACTCCATTGACTTGGCTACCCAGAGATTGATGGACCAGAAAGAGTACTTGAACAAGACTTTCGACACCAGCAGAGACTCCGTCTTGCCGTTGAAAACCACGCAGTTCTACAGTGTCGACACCGGTTCGTGTGATCCAAGACTAATGGGGTTGACCATGTACAACATTCCTAAAGATGAGAGCGCAAGAAACGTCACAAAGCTTCCTTTGGGTGTGACCATCCAGCCTTTTGCACCAATCACCGCCATAGGGAAACCTGCTGCTCAGCCAGAGACTCCAGGAATCGAATTCCAAGGGGAAGACGCCTTTGGCGGCTCTGACGAAAATGGCGATTCTGAAAAACCATACACAAACGAAATCAGTACTGCCACCGGCATGATCCGTTGTAAGAGATGCAGAGCCTACAACAACCACAACTTCAAGTTTTCGCACGACCAGGGCTCCTTTGTCTGTAATTTCTGTCGTGTCAAGACCTCTGTTTCCTTGATGCAAGACACCTTAGGCTCTGCTGCTGCCATGGGTATGCAAGTCGTTGAACCCAACTTTATCCAGCCTCAGTACTCTGGTGTTTTGGATTTCAAAGCCCCACCAGAATACAACCACAAGCCGGGACAAGAATCGAAACCTTTGCATTACGTTTTCTTGGTGGACATCTCGTCTTTTGCTAACGGGAACAAATCCTCAATCAGTTGCATTGATGCCATTCAATCTTCCATTGAGTACATCTCTAACAACCAGCCATTGTGTAAAGTATGCATTATTGGTTTTGACAAGAGTTTGCATTTCTTCAAGTTGAACAAGAACTTGGAAACAGCTCAGGAATTTGTTGTTAGCGATTTGTACGGAGATACTAGAAATTCTGACAACGAAGACGGATCTGTTTTCTTGCCCTTCTACGATGGTATGTTTGTTCAGCCAGCGGAAAGCATGCACATCATTGAAGACACTTTGAACAAGTTGAAAGATTTCTGTCTTCAAACAAACACTGGCTACGTCAAACAGGAAATGGATGTTTGTTTTGGACCAGCTGTTGAAGCAGCCATGATGGCTCTTTCCACTTTTTCAGATGGTGGTAAAATCTTGTGTTCTTTGAACTCTTTACCTAAATACAGCAGAGGTAACTTACAATTGAGAAAAGATGACTCTATAAAGAAGAACTTGAAATTTGGTGACCATACTTACTACAAAAAATTGGGTAACAAGTTGGTCCACCATAGTTGTGGTTTAGACTTGTTTATCACAACTGATGGGTTCATGGATATTTGCAATGTTGGGTTCCCATCTTTGATCACTGGTGGACAAATCAAATACTATCCTCATTTCCAAACTTCCAAAGACGATTTCCAAATCTGTTCCGACTACTTGAACTCTATTGCAAACACCATTGGTTACCAAGGTACTTTGAAATTGAGATGCAGTGCCGGGTTGAGTGTTGATACATACTACAAAGAATCCTGCGATTACTCCTCTCAAGAACCACCTTTGACCATCATAACCACTGACACTAATGTTTCTGTCTTGTTGAAGTACGACAGTGGATCTTTGAACGAGAAGTACGGTCAGGAGGTTTTCTTCCAATCTGCATTGTTGTACACTGACTTGAAGGGTCAAAGAAGAATTAGAGTTTTAAACACCTCGGGTGCCATTCAATCTAATTTGATGGAAGTGTACAAGTTTGTTGACCAGGAAAACGTTGCCAACATCATGATCAAAGACATCACTTTAACTTTGTTGAACAACCAAGCCACCGACTACGATACTGTCCGTAAGACCATTGACAACAAGTTGTGTGACATTTTCACTCAATACAGAGCTGTGACAAACAACCACAAGGTGAACATCATGGTTCTACCTGAATCCATGAAATTGTTGCCTACTTTGCTGCTAGCGTTTGAAAGTTCCAAATTAATGAAACAAACAAAACAATCCACTAGGGGTAACGAACGTGTTTTGCAATGTTTCCAATTTTTAACCTTGCCAGCAACTAAATTATTTTTCAAACTATACCCACAAATCATTCCATTGCACTGTATGATGAACCAGGAACAAGACTTGGTTTTGTACGACTTGAATCAAAAACTATTGTCCATTGACTCTGTGGAAGAGTTTTCCGTCAGTAACAGTAGTAAGAAATTGATTGATGGTGGTTGTTATTTAATTTTCAATGGTGAAATTGTCTACTTGTGGTATAACCAAAACACCAACCCATTGTTACTAAAAGATCTATTGGGGTTCGACTACAATGAAAAACACAACGCTGAAAAATCCAACGTCCCAGGACAACCACAGCAACAGCCATATGCATGCATCGAGATTGAAGGTGGCCTGTTTCCTAAAGTCGACACAGAAATCAACCACAAGGTCTCTGAGTTGTTGACCTACTGGAAGAAATTGTGTTCGTACCATAACTACGTCAAGGTTTCTCCTTTAAGTCCAATGAATTACGCCATGAACACGATGGAATTCTCCAACATTCTGGCATACGACATTTTCTTTGACGACAGAAACATGGAGAACGTCGACAACTTGGAAACATACTTGTTGAACTTGCACAAAAACATCAAGGAAAAATTGGACAAGAACGACTACACAACCATTTCCAAAAAAGAACAACAAAAGGACCACGCGTTCCAACAATGGTACCAGAACTTCTGATTTATGAGAATAAAGTTCTTGGTGTCATTTAGTGTCCCTTCTGTGTTTTCTTTTTAAGTTAGTTTGTAATCATATTAATAACATGTACAGTGTCTGTGTATCACAAGTATAAAATAATCTGTAATAAATGTTTCCGTAATGTGAAACCAAACTTTCCAAGACCATTTGTTGTAAGTAGGTCACCTGCTTGTTAGAAGAAGTGTATGTGGGGTATGGGTTATGATAAAAAGTGTGAGTATGGTTTACTGTTTGTTGTGTACAGGTGTTATAGAACACGAAAAAATATTTTCTTTCGTTTTTGGTGACGAACTCATAGATTAGGAATGAAAAAAAAAAATGCAAACAAAAAGTGAAGAAAGAAAGAAAGGAAAAAAAAAAGAATCTGTTTACAATTTTGATTGTTCTTGTTCTTCTTTTTCCATGATTTTTAACAACAAAGAACCAATTCTTTTGTTGCTCTTTTAATTTTAAGATCTATTTTAATTGTATTGAATGAAGAAAGGTGACTTTTTAGAATTTAATGTATTTATTAAGGTGTTAAGATTGATTTGTTTAGTTTATAAAGTTTAATTGAATAGA
The DNA here is from genome assembly GCA_030573535.1 of Hanseniaspora occidentalis var. citrica. Lineage (NCBI taxonomy): Eukaryota > Fungi > Ascomycota > Saccharomycetes > Saccharomycodales > Saccharomycodaceae > Hanseniaspora > Hanseniaspora occidentalis. The sequence goes on from JAJMDI010000127.1 coordinate 22,425, forward strand.
ATACCTTCTTTTTAGAAAAGTCAAACAAGTTTTGATTTAAACATTTCTTGATTTATAAATCTTCATGACAGATGTAGCGGTTTGATAATCTGAAAAGTTTATTTCAGATGAAGGGTCTTAATATCCTTAGCTCTTGTGGGGTTGTGGAAGTAGAAGAAACCAAATATTAAAGAAAGAAACAAAAAGAAAACCAAAATGTCATACAGGGAACGTAGTAACACACCTACTTACACAGGTGGGTCTAATCCTGGAAACAGTAGACCATACTCTGTGAACAATCCGTTTAGAAACTCAAGCACTGATTCTTCCATCAACCAGTACCAGTCAGATTTGCAATTCCAGAACTGGGTCAAGGAAAACCACCACGTTTACAACAGACCAGCAAGCAACAGGTCTACAGGGAGTTTCCATTCTAACAGAAGCGGGCACACCTCGTACTTCTACGAAGACGACATCCTTGATTCCTACAACTCTGCAGGCGACAGTCCAAGCCGCCCAGTGTCACAGTACAACAACGGCCACGGTACTGTCTTGCAACCGCAGCCACTGCAAAGAACGTATGTATAGCGATCAAAAAGAGAAAGAGAGAGAGAGAGAGAGAGAGAAAGGCAATATTAACAATTGACACATGAAAAGAATTCATCATTGCAAAAGATAATAATTTTCACACACACACGAGAAAGAATGTTCATTGGAACTTCACGTGATCACACACGTACACTATTCAACCACGTCATTTTACACGTGACTTGAAGTTATTTCAGAGTGTGATTTTTTTTTCAGAAAAAACATAAAATTTCCCTTTTAGGAAAATACGAGGAAAATTTTATCTTTTTTTTTTTTTGTTTTCTTGTTAATTATAGAAACAACAGGAAAACAAAACATTTGACAATGCACAATGCACAGAAAACATCGCATGATATCTAGAAAAAAAAAATCAACATGAAATTTTAAAAGAATAAACAACACTAGAATGATAATCATGATAAATGGAAAAACCCTAAGAACAAAAAGGTCGAGGAATGTTAGCAATGATATTTCCTAAAATGTTCATTGTATCTTTTTTTCATTTCTGCTCGATTGATTTTTTTTCATTGACTATCATAATATGTTATGCATGTATATCTTTGATTAATTGAATTGAGTCGAGTTGATGAACGAATTTAGTTTTATTTAATGATTATCTCTTTATTGTATTAATGTTTCGTGTTTGGTATTTTTCAGTTTGGGAGGGGTTCCCACTCACAATTTAAACGATTGTGGTTTTTGAGGTTGTTTCTGGTCATATGGAAGGGAGTCAACTTTTTAGTACATTTTGAGTGCAATAACAATCAACGTTTGTTTATATGTTGATAATGACTCTTTTAATATGTACATTTCGTGTGTTGTGTATTTTTTTATTTTGTTTTGATATGCCACTGTGAAGATGTGTTGTTAATCATATGGACAAACATTTAAGTTTACTAACAATTGTTTTAATTTTTAAAAATTACCAAATTTATCAATTTTTATTGGTTTTTTTTTTGTTGTATTATTATTGTATTATATATTGTTTGTTATTCGTAAGGGTTGTTGAGCGAGTACGTTGAAGTTAAAAAAATTTAATTTTGGTTTATGTTTTAAAACAAACAATCACAAGTAATAAAAAATAAGATATACTTCACCGTTAGGATACAACACACTACAAGAGCTTTTATAGTTTTTTCCAAACGAGAAAAGATTAAAAAAATATCTACATCAACATGAGCAGCAATCCTTATAACAACAATAGTGATAACAATGATTACGACGGTAATTATAATTACATTGACAACAGTAATACTGCAGGAAGTCGTAACAGTATAGGAAGTACCGGTAGAAATAGAAGAAACCCGTTTTTAGAAGACACTGACGATTTTGATTTCACTGAAAACCGCCACTCTCCTTTGAAAAACCAAGTCCACTCAAATCACCAACAGCAACAACAGCAGCAATTTCCAACAGCTAGAGAAGAAAAAGACAGACTGAGACAGAGATACTTGGAAGATGACGACGCCCATCTTCAAACAGGGAACATGGATATGCCACCTTCTTACTCTGAAGTAGCAAAATCATATGGTAGAAACAAGGCCCCTGTTGTTAGTGACGAAAAATCAACAACCAACGGAGGTTCTTCAAACGGACACCGTCACCATCGTCATCATCGTGAACATCGTGAACATCGTGAACATGGGCGTGAACGCGGACAAACTTCTAGTAGTTCCAAGAATAAAAATTCCTCTTCTTCTTCCAAAAACAAAAAAAGTTCTAAAACTAAGCCTGTGATTGCCAAAAATGTGGACACAATTGACAAATTGGATGTCACTGGTTTGTTTGGAGGTGCTTTCCATCACGATGGTCCATTTGATGCGTGTACTCCACACAGAAACAAAAACAACAAGGCCGCCCCGGTTTTGGCTTTTCCTAAAGATGGTCCAAACACCTCTCTTGCCGGTGCTTTGCCAGCGGACGGTGGGTACAAGAATAAGATGAACCAGGTATTTGGGACACAAGACGATGATGAGGATGAAGTTTACTATTCTGCTACTAGTCCTATGACCCAGCGTGGCAAGAACGGTGAAATCCTACGTCACAACACCTATTCCGGTCCAGCTCGTACTTATTCTCCATATCAACAACAGCAAGTTTCTTCTTCAGGTAGAAACGAGTCTCCTTTGAAAAACAAGCAAAATCAACAGTACCCATTGAAACAATTGGGTGTCAACTACAGCACACCTTCTTTGACAAGTTCTCCAAGCTCCGATACACTAGCTGCAGTAAAGAACACCTCCTCCATTCAAAACTTTGACACCAAACAAAGAAACAAAGTTCACGGCCCAGTGACACAAGGTTTAGGGTCGACTACCTTTTTGGATGGTGCTCCGGCTCCTGTTTCTGCTTTCAAAGATGAAATTCAGCACCGTAAGAACGCCGAGTTGAAAAGAAAGAAGTCTTTTAGTCAGAGACTAGGTCTAAGATCCCCGCACCCAGAATATAAATCTGCTGTGACTAGCAGCACCGCTGGTGATCTGCAGAAGACTAACTCTGATGGTCCAATGAGATACGGCTCTTCAGTGAATAGATCCAATTCAACCTCTCCAGTGAGGGCATTTAGTGACCAGTATGATAAAAACGACGAGGACAACTATGTTTACTCTTCAGCCACGGGATCCAGAATCAATAGTGGCAACAGCGACACTTTGGGTGAACGTAAGAAGGAAAGCACTGGTAATAGATTTTTAAGAAGGGTAAAGACATTGAAAGTTGGCAGAAAATAGTTAGACACGTTTCCACCATGATCTTTCTCTTTGTTTTTCACCTATAATACACATATTTTTTTAACGATGTTTAAAATTGTATATTAAGTAAAACTGTTTTATAAAACAAATAAAAAGTTTCAATAACAAATATCTTGCTTTTTTCATTTCTTTGAAAATAATATCAATGATTATATATTAACTTTATATTAACTTATATGTACTATTTGCAAACACAAGAGAAAAAAAAACTGTTTCTTAGTGACTATATTTACATGAACAATAGTTGTTTTGAAGAGAGTGAACACAGAGGGGATGATTATTTTCTGTGTCTGATGTTTTCAGGTAATCTTTCCTCGATCAAGTTCCAGTTGATGTGAGACCACAATTTTTCCAAGTATTCTCTCTTCCCGAAAACACCGTAGTCAGTCAACCATGTTTTAGGAGAGGCATCGACAGCCAATAGAGGTATGAACTGGGTTTTCTTCAAGTCGTTTTTATAGTATTTCAATCTTGCGTCTTCGACAGAAAGGAACAAGCCGTTGTTGTTGGAAGAAGTAGAAGAGGCAGCAGCTTCAGTGGCGGCGTGTTTTTGTTTTGCATCAATGTTGGCCAATTTCTTGTGTAGAGCAGAAGATCTTTCCAAGTAGTCGCTTGGAGACCCGGCATTGTAGGTGTTGACGATGCACAACTCGACAATCTCGTTTGTGTCGGCGACGACTTCGCCGGTGAAAGACTCTTGCAAGTCGATCTTCTCGCTACTTCTTCTCAACATTAACCATGTGAAACCGTCACCTTGGATGTTGTAAGAGGAGTTGACCAACAAAGTTTTCAACTCTTCCAAGGAGTTGAAAGAGGATTGGACCAACTTCAACAACAATGGGTTGGAGTCTTCGGTCAGCTCGGTTGGGTGAATGTTGATGGAGGACATGGCAAACTCCAAGTTTTGGTAGATGGAGGCATGGTTGTAGATCAAGGCCCCGTTGGAGTTGTCGGTGTATTGTGGGACAATCTTGGCGATTGGGATCTGTTCGGTCTTGGAACTGTACAAGTTCAATTTTTCTATCAACTGACCGGCTCTCTTGTTCCACGCGTTTTGCAACCCTTCGGCACTCAACAACCCTGGAATACCGACTTTTTCAGACTCAATCTGAGTCAAGTTGGACAATCTGGAGACTTGGTAGTTTCTGACTTGGAACTTATTTATGCTGTTGTTTAAGTTGTGGACGGTACTGGTTCTAGCTCTGATCATTATAAGTGTTTTGTAAGCAAAAAAAAAAGGTATTTACCTAAACTTTGGTGTTCTCTTTTGGTGATTTCTATCTTATTATTTATCTAGCGAAGTAGAAGTTTTAAATTTAAACTGCAAAATTTCTTCTTTCGAAAATAATCCTTCAACTTTGTTCAGAGATTTCAAATAGATTTCAACATAGCAATCAAAATAGAGAGAGAAAAAAAAAAAAAATTTTCCTGGAAAGAAAAATCTGCAAAATAAGCCGAGTCTAAATTAAAGTCCGAGTGTTTGTAGTCGGTTTTTTGAAAAATTGGTTCGGTGTAATTGTAAGTTACCCTCTTTTGTCGTCATTACGTCACTATTTTTATCATTTTAAACGATCGTTACGAAAGAAAAAAAATCACCAAATAACATTTATTTTTTTTTTTGGTGGTCAGGTTTTCTTGTTGTTGTTGATCTGTTTGTTATGTAAGAATTTTAATTAACGTGATGATATTAAGATGGTTTAATGGGATTTCGTTGTTTTCAAATTTATGTGTTAAAGATGTTTAAATGAAAATATTTCAGTATTGCTATCACTCTAGCTGTTTAAGATTTGTTGGAGACTAATTTTTAGCTACCTTGTATTTTTTTTTATAACATGCTCTATTGTGTGTTGGTTAGAATTCTCAATGTTTTGTTTAGTGGTCCTATTAGATAAACCTAGAAACCAACACCAAGAAAAACTATAAATATTAAAAACAACTAAAAATGTTAAAGTGGATTCAAGGTGGTATTTCTTCTGTTACTGGTATTGCTGAACCAGAATATGGTCCTGAATACATTCATCCTTGTACTGAAAGAGTCGCAGGTAAACAATCTTTCAAGGAAGCTTCTGGTGATGACTTCAACTGGCAAAACCCAGAAACTACAAACGTCGAAACTTCTACTTTCTACTGGACAGACCTGCAAAGAGGGTACACTGGTTTTGCTCAAATCATTCATTCTAACATTGTTGGTTTGCACACCACTGCGCAGTTCACTTTCAAACTGTACAAATACTCCAAGTACGATGCTACCAAGGCTGGTTTGGAATCTGAGACTAAAGAAACCGAAGAAACTCCATTTGAACCTATCTGGACTTCTACTAAATTGGCCAATTTCAGAACCGAGGGTAGAAACTTCTATGCTGACGACCTATCTATCGAATGGATCAGTGATAAAGAGATCCATTTCAAATCCTCTGTCAACCCAGAAAGTGTGATTGACTTGGTCTACACCCAAGAAGCCCCAGGTGTCAAAGTTGGTGAAAACCCATCCACATACTACGGTGACAACTTGGAAGCCCCATGGGGGTCCATGAGACACGTTTTCAAACCAAGAAACACCGTTACTGGTACTATCACTGACATTGCCAATCCGGGTAAAGTGTGTTTGAGTTTTGAAGGGTCCAACAACAAGGGTATGTTTGTTATGGCTCTACAAGGGATGAAACCGCACCATGCGGCCAAGTCCTGGAACTTTGTCAATTTCCACAACACCCACTACTCCGTTGTTTTGATGGAATTCACCACTCCAAGATCTTATGCCAACACTAAGGTGTCCGTTGCCATTGTTGCCAAGGACGACAAGATTGTTGCTGTTCCAGTAGCAAACGACTGTCAGTTGAAAGAGTTGAAACAAGATGTTGTTGGGTGGAATATCCCAAGTAGCATTGACTTTGCCTTGAAAGGGTACGATGCCTCTTTGACCGATGCTGAGATCTCCGAATCCGACAAAGACTTGTTGGACACCTACAAATTGTCTGGTAACTTGACTGAATTGATTGAAAGAGTCGATGTCATGAACGAGGTTCCTCAGTTTGTGAAAAACATCGTTTCCGGTGTTGCTGGTACCAAGCCTTTCATCTACCAATACTTCACCCAGGACTTGCAATTGGTCTTGCCTAACGAAGAAGTTGTTCAAACCGGTCCATGTTGGTTTGAAACAACTTTTATTGTTGAGGAATTGGAACAATAAGTGTGTTACTGTGTTTATATATGATAATTTATTTAACAGTAACCTCGCATATATAACGTATATATAAGTGAAATATATTTGAAAAAAAACAAAAAAGTCAAGAATATGATGTTTAAATAAAGTTGGAACTAAAAATTCATATTGTAAAAAGCTCATTAAAATGTTGTGTTTTTATTTTGGAAAAACCAATCTATAAAAAACATTAGTATGTATACATATATATCAAAGTGTTCTTCGTTGCCTAGCTTGTAGGACTGAAGAAGCACTCAAGAGAGGAGGGGGGTCATTAAATGTTTGATTTGGATTCTTTTTTGGAGATTAGAAGAATCTCTTGAAACCCTTTTTGTCATCGTGTTTCAATTCTTCAGCATCGTAATCAGCACCTCTTCTAGAAGATGGGACCCAGGAAGCGGATTTCCATGGTAAGACACCTTCTTTCCATAATTCATCAACTTCTTCCAAGGACAACCCTTTGGTTTCTGGAACAACAAAGAAAACGTAGAAGAACATGAAAACCAAACAGCCCATAAAGACGTAACCGTAAGAGAAATGAATAGCAGATGTGATGAATGGAGTGAAAAAGGAAATCAAGAAACCCCAGAACCAATTGGCAGCAGTGGCAATGGCCATACACTTGGCTTTGACTCTCAATGGGTAGGATTCGGAAACAACAACGTAGGCCAATGGAGCCCAGGTGGTGGCAAAACAGAAAATGTAGAAACAGGTGAAAACAATCATACAGTTACCGGCACCTTTAGAAGGAGGTTCAGATCTACCGTGTGGCCATAACGATTTAACACCAACAGAAGCAAAGATAACCATACAAGCAGTCATAGTAGCAGCACCCCACAACAATAAAGTTCTTCTACCCCATCTACCAACACAGTAAATACCAACAAAAGTAGAAGCAAAGTTAACAATACCAATGACAATGGAGGTTTCAAAAGAATCAGACAACCCAACAGCAGTGAAAACAGTGGTACCGTAGTAGAAAAAGTAATTGTCACCAGTCAATTGTTGCAAAGATTGAATCATGATACCCATAATTAATCTTTGGAAAACTTTGGTCTTGGTGGAAAACAATTCAGCCCAAGTGGCGTTACCGGCTAGTCTCTCAGCTTCAACGTTGGCCATGATGGCATCAAATTCAGAAATGACAATTGGATCGTCAACGGAAACTTTGTTAATTTTAGACAAGGATCTTTTGGCTTCTTCACCTCTGTCCTTTTCACACAAGTATCTAGCAGATTCAGGAACAAAGGTCATACCACCAATCATAAACAAGGCCCATAGGAAACATAGACCCAAGGTGATTCTCCATTGAGCAGAGTTGGTGTAACCTTTGGTACCATAGTTGATACAGTAACCCAAAAAGATACCCAGAGTGATCATCAATTGGTAACAACCAACCAACATACCTCTTAAGTGAGCAGGAGAAGTTTCGGAAATCAACATTGGAGCCAAAACGGCAATACCACCGTTACCCAAACCGGAAATAATTCTACCAATGAAATATTGGTACCAAGCAGAAACGGAGGCAATTTGAATAACAATACCAACAATGTAAACAACAACAACACACATCAAACCGATTCTTCTACCGTACATGTCACCTAACTTACCCAAGATCAAACCACCGAAAGCACAACCAATGTTGAAAATAGAAACCATCAAACCGGTTCTGACATTGGACAAGTAGTAGGTTCCATCACTGTGTCTTTGACCAAATCTTTGTTTGAAGTCACTCATGGCAACAAACCCAGAAATAGAACCAGTGTCGTAACCAAAAATCATACCACCAAATGCAACCATCAAACATAGCAAAGAAACACCGACAAACTTACCTAAACCTTGTTTTTCCAAAGCAGCAATCTCTTGAGCTTCGGTTAGGTCATCGTTGTGGTAGTAGTCGTCGTTCTTCATTTCGTTGGCAGCGTGAGAGTCTTGGTTAGATGGAGTTAAGGCTGCAGAAGAAAGATTGGATGGACTGTTTGCTGAAGAGCCTTGGAAATCAGGCGTTTGAGATTCAGACATTTTTATAATATTTTATCTGTTTTTTTTTTTTTTCTTTGTGTGATAAATAAGAGAATAGTCTTATTCTTGATGGGTTTTTCTGTTTTTTTATATTCTGGTCCAATCAACTGACAACATATAATTTTGATACTTATGATTAATAGAAATATCAACTAAAACCCTCTCGACTTATATACCTTTCCAAAATGAAAAAAAAAAAAAAAACAAAACAAAACGTAGAGAAATGATTATCTTGTGTCTAACATTCAATCACAATCACTTTGAGTCCCCCCACTTTCCCCATGTTTTTCCCCCATCTTTTTTTTGTTAATTTTAAATACCTCACCTCTTTCAGTCAACATACTCTAGCTGTTGTTCGTACTAGGTGTATGGTGTGATATCTTGAAATGTGTTATTTGTAACTGAACGATATGACTATCTGCACTACTACTGAGTGCAAAGATAATTTTGTCCAAATCTAAACATTGTCTTTTTTTCCCCACTTTTTGTTTTCATTTTTATTATTATTATTAATGCTGATATTTCTCATGAGAATAATAGTGGTGAGTTTTTTATTTTGTCATTACCAAATTTTGAATATGGGTGGGATAAAAGTTGTAGAGTTCCGAACTGCAGATGAATAACTGAATATGTGTACACTGGAACAAACTCACACATACTTTGTTTCTTTTCTTAGTAGCGTCAGCATTTTTCCTTCATACAATGATTTTAGTTGCTTGACTAAAATTGTCTGGATTAATAACTACAATATATTTAATGTCTTCTCTCCCCACTGCACAACTTTAAATTTACATTCTCCCCGGATTA
>JAJMDI010000127.1:31872-135440 GCA_030573535.1 Hanseniaspora occidentalis var. citrica
AAAAAAAAAAAAAAAAAGACAAAAAAAATTTGAAAAATCACCATACTTTCTTCTTTGCAAACAAAAAAAAACCAAAATTCCCTGTTTTTTTTTAAAAAAATCACTCAGTGATAAACGTACCACACTTGAAAATCTATCCCTGGTTTTTTTGTTTGTTTTTTTCCACCCCCATTTATTTTAGTATTGAATTTTAGTATTAGTTTTTTTTTCTTTTTCTTTTTCTTTTTCAGTAGGTATTTTTTGCATTTACCGGTCCCGCAACACTTTTTTTCATAGTCTTGTTATTGGAGAAAACCCCCCAAGCTAAGACAGAACTGTATGAATTCTTCCAGAGGGCTGAGTTGTTCCTGGTTGTTCTTTTTAATATAGCGGAACAAACAACACAAAACAAAAAAGCAGAAAGAGAGACTCACTCAGTGTGGTCATAAAATCATGCGACAGAGAAATTGAACAGGGGGACTGAGACAACAGATCCCCACACTTATTTTCCAGCTATTTTTAGTAATACTCGTATGAGAGGTAGTAGTAGTAGTAGTAGTAGTAGTAGTAATAAAAGACCTGTAGGCACTTGATGTCTTGATATCTTAATACAGAAACATGGATAGGCAAAAGGAAGGGGGAATGCCTACACCATTCTGGAGAGTGTCGGTGTGTGGGGATTGTACTTGTAAGCGCATTATGTAAAAGTGTGGAATGCATGGTGTTGCTGAATTGTGATTTATTCATTTTAGATTGATGTGATATTGATGTTGATGTGTGATGTGTAAAGTAATCGCAGTGTGATGTAATAGCAGAGTAAAATCAAAGGCAAAAGCACCGAAAGACGTCAACCATTGTATACCTCGATATACAATAAAGGAGGACTAAACAGTAAACATTTTTTAGTATCATTAAAATAATTATCATATATATAGATGTATTGGTATATAGAGATTTAAATAAAAGTATTGGGTAAATTATTTTATTTTTTTTCTTGTCATTAGCGAATTCTATTAGCAACTAATAGAAAGGATTCATTAAACTGTTTTTATTGTAATTTCTTTTTGTACTTTAAATATTAAAAGAATTTTTTGAAACCTTTTTTGTCATCGTGTTTCAATTCTTCAGCATCGTAATCAGCACCTCTTCTAGAAGATGGGACCCAGGAAGCGGATTTCCAGGCCAAAACACCTTCTTTCCACATTTCATCAACTTCTTCCAAGGACAAACCTTTGGTTTCTGGAACAACAAAGAAAACGTAGAAGAACATGAAAACCAAACAGCCCATGAAGACGTAACCGTAAGAAAAGTGAATAGCAGAAGTAATGAATGGAGTGAAGAAGGAAATCAAAAAACCCCATAACCAATTGGCACCGGTAGCAATAGCCATACACTTGGATTTGACTCTCAATGGGTACGATTCAGAAACAACAACGTAAATCAATGGAGCCCAAGTAGTAGCGAAACAGAAAATGTAGAAACAGGTGAAAACAATCATACAGTTACCAGCACCTTTGGAAGCAGGTTCAGATCTACCATTTGGCCACAAGGATTTGACACCGACAGAAGCAAAGACAACCATACAAGCAGTCATAGTAGCAGCACCCCACAACAACAAAGTTCTTCTACCCCATCTGTGGACACAGTAAATACCAACAAAGGTAGAAGCAAAGTTAACAATACCAATGACAATGGAGGTTTCGTAAGAGTCAGACAAACCAACAGCAGTGAAAACAGTAGTACCGTAGTAGAAAAAGTAATTGTCACCAGTCAATTGTTGTAGAGATTGTAACATGATACCCATAATCAATCTTTGGAAAACTTTGGTCTTGGTAGAGAAAATTTCGTTCCAGGAAGCGTTACCGGCTAATCTTTCAGCTTCAACGTTGGCCATGATGACATCGTATTCGGAAGTAACAACAGGATCGTCAACGGAAACTTTGTTGATTTTAGACAAGGATCTTTTGGCTTCTTCACCTCTGTCCTTTTCACACAAGTATCTAGCAGATTCAGGAACAAAGGTCATACCACCAATCATAAACAAGGCCCATAGGAAACATAGACCCAAGGTAATTCTCCAGGAAGCAGAGTTGGTGTAACCTTTGGTACCATAGTTGATACAGTAACCCAAAAAGATACCCAGAGTGATCATCAATTGGTAACAAGAAACCAACATACCTCTCAAATGGGCTGGAGCAGTTTCTGAAATCAACATTGGGGACAAAACAGCAATACCACCAACACCTAAACCGGAAATGATTCTACCAATGAAATATTGGTACCAAGCAGAAACGGAGGCAATTTGAATAACAATACCAACAATGTAAACAGTAACAACACACATCAAACCAATTTTTCTACCGTACATATCACCCAATTTACCCAAGATCAAACCACCGAAAGCACAACCAATGTTGAAAATGGAAACCATCAAACCGGTTCTAACGTTGGACATGTAGTAAGTACCATCGGTTCTTCTTTCACCAAATCTTTGTTTGAAATCAATCATGCTCATGAACCCACCAATGGAACCAGTATCGTAACCGAAAACCATACCACCAAAGGCAACCATTAAACACAAGGCACAGACACCCAAAAATTCGGAAACACCCTTTTGGGCCAAAGCAGCAACGATTTCGTCTTTGTTCAAGTCTGGGGTAGACAAGTCGGCATTCGAGTCGTCGTTTTTCATGTCAGCAACTTCGTAGGAGTTGTTGTTGGAGGAAGATGACACCTGGGAGTGGTTATCAGCAGCTAAAACCTCTTGAGCTTGAGATTCAGACATTTTATATTATCTTTTTAGTTGTTTTTTTTTTTTGTTCTAATTAATCTGTAAAGTTTAAATAAAACACAATAAGATGCGAGTTCTTATTTTTTATTCTTGATGGATTTTTTCTCTTTTTTTGTTTATAGTAATATCTATCTTGATAAATTGAAGGTAAAGATTTGTAAAAAAAAAGTTTTCAAACTTCTGGTCTGTTTATATACAGATTAGTTTTTTCAATTCAATTTTCAATTCATTTTTCAATTGCAATTGAAACCCTGTTCAATATGAAAAACCTGGGGAAAAGTCTAGAGTGGTTTTTTCTCTCTTCTCTCCCCCAGCAAACTCATCAAAAAAAAATCCAGACCACCATCCCTCCCCATCATCATCAAAATCAACATGAGCCTCTGCGTGGGGGATGAACGTTATTTTTTTTCGATTTCTCTTATTCAATGACCCCTCCACATTTTTCCTTGTCTCACTCCATACCTAGGTTGAGTTTTAGTTCCATCTCCTCATTTCAACAAAAACTTGAAAAAAAATTCTCCTGATTTGTAAGTTCTCCCCAAGTTTCTCAACCCAATTCTCAGCCCAATTCTCAGCCCAATTCTCAGAAAAGTAGAGTGAAAAAATGTTCCATTAAAACTTTTTTGTTGGAAAATCTATTTTTCATACTGAGTTTTCCTCCTTCCCCCGACTTTTCCATTTTTTTATCCCAGCTTTGGCCAATTTTTTTTTTTTGTATTTTTATTTTCACCTTCCTTCCCCTCCTGCTGATCTCCATGTTCTTCTAAGGTTTTTTTTTTTACTAGTTTGCATTTTTTCGTGTTTGTTTATATTTTATAATTTTTTGATTTTTAGGTCTTCAACTCAACAACACAACTCCCTGCTCATTCATTCCTCGACTACACTCACTCACTCACTCACTCTCTTTGTCAGTACAAAAATCTGCTCAAATTTAATTGCAGACAAACAAACGTCTGAAAAAAAAAAAAAAAAGAACTAGAACTTTTTTTTTTTTTGTTTTTTTATTATATTTATTTTGTTTGGATAATAAGTTCTCTCCATGGATTTCTGGGTGCATCTTCATGGTGTGTATATTCCCTATTTTGAACAAACCAAAAAAAATCCCTCTTGTTTTTTTTTTTTTCTTTATTTTTATTATTATTATTTCTGTACGAGATTGCCCCCACTTTTTTGTTTTTTTTTGTGTCTTTTTTTTGTGTCTGTTTTTTTTTCAGGTTGTATGTATATTAACTAAACCCAAGAAAAAAAAACAATTACCCCGGGTTTTCCTCCCTGTTCCCCCAACTACCCCAGCTTTTTTCTTTCTTTCTACTCTACACTGTTTGTTTGTATGTATGTGTATGTACTTCTTGTGTTGGAAACCATGTGCAGATAATGGTTACGACATTTCTTTGTCTGAGTAATAAATGGTTATAATATGCAATAATAAAACAGGAAAAACAGGAAAAACAGGAAAAACAGGAAAAACAGGAAAAAGTGGTGAGACCACAGCTTTGTGCCTGGATGATGACTCTTTAACTCACGCGACACTTTCCAGTCTGCAATTGTAAGCAAAGGGATGAAGTATTTGGGGGAAAAGAAAACAGTTGTTGAGCGGTAAAATGGTGCAAGGCATAGATGTGCTTTTTTATCGTGTGTTCCTTGTAGAAGTGCCCTCTTGTTTCCTCTTGTTCATGAGGGATCTTGAACACATCTCGTATGATATGTTACATCATTTGGTCCATTTGTATGTTTACTTCCAGTAGACACAATTCATTTAGCCGCCAATACTTGAAGAAGAGAAAACACACACCACTACCAAGAAGAGAAAAGAAGAAAAGACGCTAAATTTCTGTTACTCCCCAACACTCTTCATCACATGTTAAACTCAAAGGACAAACAGTTTGTACTTTGACATATCGATCATATAATAAGAGATTAAATATTATATATGTAAGGTATATATGTAAGGTATATATTTTAGAGGTATTGATTAATTAAATTTTTTGTTTTTTTTTTTTTTTCTTTGTAAAAGCAAAAGTTCATGAAAACATTAGAGGGATAAAAAAAAAAAAAAAGGACTAAAAAATAAAGAAGAGGAAAAACGTTCTAATATGGATGATTAGAAGAATTTCTTAAACCCCTTTTTATCATCATGTTTCAAGTCTTCAGCATTGTAACTAGCACCTCTTCTGGAAGATGGGATCCAGGAAGCAGATTTCCATGGTAAGACACCTTCTTTCCATAATTCATCGACTTCTTCCAAGGACAACCCTTTGGTTTCTGGAACAACAAAGAAAACGTAGAACCACATGAAAACTAAACATCCCATGAAAACGTAACCGTAAGAGAAATGGATAGCAGATGTGATGAATGGAGTGAAGAAGGAGATTAAGAAACCCCAGAACCAATTGGCTGCAGTGGCAATGGCCATACACTTGGCTTTGACTCTCAATGGGTAGGATTCAGAAACAACGACGTAGACCAATGGACCCCAAGTACTGGCAAAACAGAAAATAAAGAAACATGTGAAAACAATCATACAATTACCAGCACCTTTGGAAGCAGGTTCAGATCTACCGTGTGGCCATAAAGATTTAACACCGACAGAGGCAAACACAACCATACAAGCAGTCATACCAGCAGCACCCCATAGCAACAATGGTCTTCTACCCCATCTGTGGACAAAATAGATACCAAAGAAAGTTGAAGCAAAATTGACAATACCAATGACAATAGAAGTTTCGTATGAATCAGACAAACCAACAGCAGTGAAAACGGTAGTACCGTAGTAGAAGAAATAGTTATCACCAGTCAATTGTTGTAGAGATTGTAACATGATACCCATAATCAATCTTTGAAAGACTTTGGTCTTGGTGGAAAACAATTCTCTCCAAGAAGCATCACCAGCCAATCTTTCAGCTTCCAAATTAGCAATGATGACGTCCAGTTCAGCTTGTAAAGCAGGTTCGTCTTCAGAGACTTTGTTGACAATGGCCAAAGAGTGTCTTGCTTCTTCAATTCTATCGTTTTCACAATAGTATCTAGCAGTTTCTGGAACAAAAGTCATACCACCCAACATAAACAAGGCCCATAGGAAACATAGACCCAAAGTGATTCTCCATGATGCAGAATTGTCGTATTTCTTAGTACCGTAATTGATACAGTAACCCAAAAAGATACCCAGTGTGATCATCAATTGGTAACAAGAAACCAAAAGACCTCTTAAATGTTTAGGAGCAGTTTCAGAAATCATCATTGGAGCCAAAACGGCAATACCACCAACACCTAAACCGGAAATGATTCTACCAATGAAATATTGGTACCAAGCAGAAACGGAGGCAATTTGAATAACAATACCAACAATGTAAACAATGACAACAACCATCAAACCGATTTTTCTACCATAAGAATCACCCAGTCTACCCAAAATAATACCACCAAAGGCACAACCAATGTTAAAAATAGAGACTAACAACCCGGTTCTGACATTGGACATGTAGTGGGTACCGTCACTTTTTCTTCTTTGACCAAATCTTTTTTTATAGTCTTCCATGTTCATGAACCCACCAATGGAACCGGTATCGTAACCGAAAACCATACCACCAAATGCAATCATTAAACACAAGGTACACACACCCAAATAATCTTTCCATGGTTTCAAAGGCATATCTGGGATTTCGTTTTCATTAGCATAAGCATTGTTACCATTCAACAAGCTGTTTGAGTCATCGTTAAGTTTTTTTTCATCGTAACTAGCAGTAGAGTCAGCATGTGCACTAGAAGTTTGTTGTTCATCAACAGCTGCTCTCAGAATTTCATTATCTGTTTCAGCCATAATTTTTTATTATTTTTTTGTTTTGTTTAAAAATTTATTTTTTAAAAAATAAAATATTAATTTATTGAATTAATGTATATTATATTATTTTTTTTCTGGTTTTTTTGTTGTCTTTTAAGAAATCTAGAGAATAAATAAGGAGAAGTAATAGAAGAAATAAGAGTAATGCTAACATTACAGGTGATGAATCAAGAATTATAGTTTAATCCATTTTTTAATCATGATAAAAATTTAAATCTAAATCAAACATCCCTCACGTTTATATACAAAAGTTTTTTTTTCACTTCATTTATTCATACATTCAATTTCAATATTTAAAACTCATGGTTAATATTAAAATACAACATTATAATTTCCATTTTCCCAAAACAAATAAAAACAAAAACAAAAAAAAAACAATGTGATTACCAACCATCCCCTTCTATGTTACTACCTCTCCTTTCTAAAATTTTTTATGGGTGACTTTTCCTAGTAAACACTACATCTTCTCCTTCACACTCCCTATATATCCCCCGATCTTTTTCAGTATTTACATATTCATGTTCCCTTGTTGAAACGACATCACCCCCCCCTTCACCCCATCCCCCATACTTATTTCATTACTTTAGGTAATAAATAACATGATAATACTACTACTCATTCTTAATGAAAAAATTTGACAAAACAAAACCTTAATCCAAAACAGGAAACATATGCACAAAATTAGACTTGAAAAAACAATCAGATGATATTTTCATTACTAGTTTTCCAAGTGAAAATTTGATATTACTAATAATGACTTACAACTTGGTAGTCATCAAGTGGACTTTAATGCCGCACAATATACAAAATAAAAATCTTAAAAATATTAAAAACTCATCAAATCTCACCACTCTACCCTTACTTTCCAGTCATTATAACTACCGACTGACAATGCACCTTTAGACATCATTGCAATGAAAGTTGTGATTTTAAGATGTCAAATATTTTTTAATTTCTTTCACATTACGAATAAAAACAACAGCAAACAAACAAACAAACAAACAAACAACATTTTAAAAAGATCCTCCTTTTTTTCTCTTCTTGTGCGTGTGTTTCAAAGGGGGTGTCCTCGGCATTCACATGAGTCTTTTTTTCATGTACATACAAATTTGTTTGTTTTTTAATTAAAAAAGCAATTTTTTTATTAAAAAAAAACTAAACAGCAACTCCTGTTCTACGTTGTTTTAAAAGGTCAACTTTTTTTTTATTTTTTTTTTTCTTAAGAAGAGCGTGATATAAAGTTTCATTACCTTTCTTGCCCTTAATTTTTTTTGTTGCTTAGTTGATGCCGTAGTGTTTAGTGTGTAATGAATGGTGTTCTTAAAAAATGAGGGGTAGACAGAAAGAGATTAATTTAATTGGTCAATGAATTTGTAACAAGAGATGAGTATGGTATTTAGAATAAAAAGTAAAAGAGAAGAGACAACAAGGTATGGTATGTAGTATATGTGAGCTCATTATCAAATGATTCATTAGATTTTATTATAAGAACTAAGTTTAACATCACATTACTTTATTATGCTTTTTTAGATATAAGTTTTTTTTTTGTTGCGTAAGTGGTAAGACATGAAAGGTAAAAAAAGGGGGCGGGGTTTGTCGGTTTAATGAATATAATTTTTAGAGATACAAAGAGGATGGATGGAATGATTGGTTATTATTAGAGTGAATAGGGAGAAAGAGTATCTGTTTTCCCTCTTTATTTCTAATATTCAAAACAAAATCCCTCTTTTTTTTTTTTTAAATAAAAACCTGCTCTTTGTAGATGTAGGTTCTCCGGATTTATCAATTAGCTCGTGTTTTTAAATTAAAACTTATGATAGAGAGACTATACTACGAAAGAGAAACCATAACGGTTGAAGGATAACATGGTCCTGTTATAATTATTCTTGATAAGATTGTGCTTCTGGATAAAATGGTGGTGCCTTTTAACGATGGTTTTTACTTTTCTTTGTATTGTAAAAGGTAACCTTTTCCTGATGAGTGACTCTCTGCTCATCACCTCTATAACAATGGGATGAATGAAAAACTAAAAACGAAAAAAAAAACAAAAAACTGAGATTACGTTTTTTTTTTTTACACCTAGGTCATGTGACACCTCTTGAAAATATGTCACATGACACAGCTCAACCAGTCTTTTCTTTTTTTTTATATATTTTTTGATTTTTAGAAATTTTCCAGTTTCCGTTTTTTCCACTGCTCATTGTTTCAATTTTTATGAAATGAGATATTTCATCTTCACAGATAGGGTCCTTAGTACATGTCCTAGGCACTCTAAAGAAGTGATAAAGAGTCCACAGAAACAAGCACGGATATAAAAAAGAAATAGGGATGACTAAGTACTTGCTTTACTTGGTTCAACAGAACTACACTTTCAGAAAACCAGAGTTGGAGTCGCTTTGTGACTTGTTGAATGTGAAAATCACAAACATAGACGATGTCGACAAGAACTTGGAAGACCCGTTTATTATCATTGAAAACAACGATATTCCTAACGACGACATTGCGCGCCAGCTATTGAAAAGAAGTGTTTTGTGCAAGGGTATCTACGAGTTGTACGAATGCTCCGAAACAGGGTCGTACGAGGATTTGCATGCGAAATTGTCTACAAACACTGTTCTAAAACAACAAATCGAACACAACAACAGGGAAAACGTCGAGTTGAAATTTGATTTTGAATTCTACGGGGGTCAGAAAAAATACTCGTCTAGTGACAAGTTGAAAATCATCAATTCGTTCAAATACCTAGACATGACTTCCAAAATCAACTTGTCCAACCCAAAAAACGTTTTCACCATCATTGAACACTACGTTCCAGTGTCTGCACACGCGTCTTCTACAAAACCATCAAAAATTTATTTCACAAGATTGGTCTCTTTGTCCAAGAGAACAGGTGAAAACATATTGGACAGATACGATCTAGCGAAAAGACCCTTTAGGGGGACAACCTCTTTTGAAGCAGAGTTGTCCTTGGTCACCTGTAACATTGCTCAAGTGGGCAGGGGGAAACTATTCTACGACCCATTTGTTGGGACAGGGAGTTTTCTTTGCACAGCAGCAGAGTTTGGTGCCTTGTGTTTAGGAAGTGACATTGATGGGAGAATGATCAGAGGACACACTTTGAAAACTAATGCAAACGACAAAAATAAAAATAAAAACAGCAAGGAAGACACAAGTAAATACAAGCCGAACGGGATCAAGACCAACTTCGAGTACTACGGATACCCTGACCAGTTGCTAGATGTCGTCACCATGGACTTCACCCACAACAGTTTGAGAAACTCGTTGAAACTAGACACGATCATCTGCGACCCACCTTACGGGATCAGAGAGGGTATCAAGGTACTAGGGGCCAAAGACCCCTCCAGGTACGAGCACGTTGAGACACACATGAAGGACGGGAAGCTGGCATACTTGCACAAGGACTACATTCCTACGAAGAAGCCGTACTCCCTAGACCTGTTGTTGAACGACCTATTGGAGTTTGCGGCCCAGAGATTGGCTATTGGTGGGAGATTGTGTTTCTGGATGCCAGTGGCCAACAGCGACGACATCGAAACCATCGTTCCCCTACACAAAAACTTGGAGTTGAAGTACAACTGTGTGCAGGAATTCAACAAGTGGTCCAGAAGAATGCTGTGCTACGTCAACAGGGGCGATGACTTCAACGGGCCTTCAAACGTCTTGGACGGCGCAAGAAACGAGTTCAGAGACGACTACTTCAACGGGTTCAACAACAAATAAGTGCATCTCTCTGTATATAACGTGTTATGCTATTAGACTTGTATAGTAATTCTTATTTTTTTTTGAAACTTTGTAATTAGATTTCGTAATGTTAACTAGACTCTTCTTAGTCTTTCTACAAGCAGTAACCCGCAGCAAAATCTTTTTAAAAAAAATTATATTTTGTTTATTTTTGTTAACATTAACTTTTCCCGGGGGTAACTAAGCACATTGCGCAGAAATGCAATCTATGTATTTAAAAAATAAACAAAATATGAAATGACACGTGACTTTATTTAATTTTTATGGTCACGCGCCACATAAGATAATTTTAAGAAGTGGATATGCGTCGTCACGGCGTGTAACAAAAGAAAGTATGATTAATTATACACGTCTACGTGGATATATAGTCCAACGATTACAAACACACAGAGCAATATACACGAGTTAGCTCATGAACGAGTACATAGACTGGTAATTGGTGACCTCAGTGTCTATTTCCTCGGAATCACTGGAGTTGGCCAACAACGGCTGCTGCACGGATTCTTCTGTGATTTCCTTGTTGTCCATGTTGACACCAGTCTCATCCATGACGGAGCCAAAACCAGCCTCGTTAAGCTCACTGAAAAACTTGTCAATGGAAAAGGGGTTGCCTGTTGGGAACAACTCGTTTTCGTCCTCCAAAAAGCTCTGGACAGCTTTGAGTCCTAGACCATCTTCAGCAGAGGTCAACCCGGGCACCAACTCTCTTACAAGCTTGTCGTCACTTAACAAACTAGGGATCCCGCCAAACTCGCCGTCGTCATTTAAGATGTTTCTTGGGTTGTGCTCTGTGACAATGAAGAACGGCCTGCTCTTGTTCTGATGTCCCTGATTGACAACCATACTGCCATCGCCGATAAGCAAGCCGTTGTCTGAAAACAAAGAGTCAAAATGATGAGCGTGGTCTTCTTTTTCCTTTTCTTTCATAGTGTTGTCGTGTTTGCTGTCTGAAGTTTCATTTCCAGTGTTTGGAAAGACTGGTGCTTCTGACTGTGCTGTCGTTCTGATCTCATTTATCGGTTCAATCACTAGTTTATCGTTCCCATTAAAAGCTTGTGATTTTCTCCTTTCGGAATCATTCGGAACGCCACTGCTTTGTGAATGAAGAACAGGGCTAGACTCACCACCTTTGAACTCAAACAACTGATTTCTCAAGGCATTTGAGCTCTCCAAAGTCATAATGCTTTCCAGTATCACATCGTCCTGCAGGAAAATGTTTTGGTATTTTCTAGGGTTGATCCCCTTCTTCAGAAGGCCTTCATGAATGTTCCAGTCACTTAAAATTTCTCTGGCGGAGCTGTGCAGTTTAATGTTTTTCAAAAACCTTCCGTGATCCAGAATATCCAGGGCTTTCTTATTTTTCACGGGATCCTTTCTTAAATGTTCAATGTCATTGTAAAATTCCATGAAATATTGGAAAATAGCAATACCGGTGTACTTCACTGGATAGTAATTAAGAACTCTGAACAAAAACCTTAGTGTTAGAAGAAACTTGTAACCTTGGTAGTATTTTACACCGACGTTGTTGAAGAAAATAGACCCCATTTCGTTGAATAGATTCAAAGCCAATTCAGACAACTGAACATAGTGCCTTTCTTTCTCCCTTGTTTTGCTTGGCTCTAGCATTGTGATCCCGAAACAACATCTGACGGCTATAGTACTTAAGATCAAAGAACATTTTCCGATTTGGGCCTGCAACAATCTGTTAATGTGGAAGTCAAACTTGTTGTGCATAAACGGTTGATATTTGTTTGATAAATAATTGTGTGAAACGTCACACACGTTCACGATTGTGGTCAACAACTTGTTTAAATACATTTTTGCTTTGGTGTAATCATAATGCTCTTTAGTTTCGTAATGGATTAGTAAGGCATGATATAAAGATATTTTCAAATTTTTAGCAATAAATCTCAAATCCAAGATTTTGAAGTTGTCAATACACTTGTTTAGTTTATGGTCGTCCAGAGGCAAATCTTCATTATTTTCATAGTCAGCTTGATTGTTTTCCAAGTTGTTGTCGTCTTTAATTTTCACAAAGTTACAGACGGAAAACCCCTTTTCGTCCAAAATTTGGTCTATTTTAGCAATTTTGTCATCAAGCTCCGATATCTTAGCAAAATTGTTTACTTTATTGACAAGTCTCACAACTTCTGTAAACATGCCTTCTAGTTCCATTGATTTCTGATAAATGTCGCATATTTTTTGTTCCACCATGTTGTTGTTATCCGAGTCCCTTGGGTCAGGGAATTTTGTGTTACAATAATTACTAATCATCTCCGTAGAAAAAATTGAAAGTGTGCCTGAAATCGTACAGAACCTTCTATCCATCGAGACAATGCACCACCATATTTTCCTGTGTAGATACATGTCGTTTTTCGAGTTGTTGACGTGCTGGTTCAAAGAAGGATCCCTATTCAAGCCAATATTGAAAGTCAACTGCGACACGATGGTGTTGAGCATAAGCCCCTGTGTTAGATCTCCACCGTCCCCGTCTTCAATACTGAAAATGGAGTAGTACTTCAACAAGGCCAATGCCTGTAAAATGATAAGCTTTGATTTTCTAAAGATTTTGTATGTTCCCAATATCTTGTTGACCAGTTTGATAAAATCTATGCCAATTTTAAATTTCGTAATCATTTGACGCTCCAGATCAGAGACTCTCAATTGTGTCATGATGGTCAAGCATGAGAACCGGACCATGGTCAAGTAGACAGCAATAGTGACCAAATCAAACGTTTTCGAAATGTCCAAGTCCACAATGACTTTTTCCTCTGTGTTACTCGGTGTGATTTTTACTTGGTATTTTATGATTCTGTTAATTTCAGATCTAAAGTCTTTTTCGTCAAAGATCGGAAAAGATATGTAGATTACTTTCCAAAAATATTCGAAATAGTAATCCAAAGTGACCTTCTTGTGAATGTTCAATAGAGCAATGATTTCCAATTTCAAGGACTCATTTTGTAAACATTCCTTTCCCATTTTCTGTTTAAACCCGTTTTTGTTGCATTTGTCCAGTTTCATCTCACCAATGTCTCCACTTAGGTTTGTGTTGATAACACCAAGTATGTTTTCCCGATCAACAAGCAACTTCTTCTTCATTTCCATATCCACCTCTTGTGTGGCCAAACTGCCCTTGCTATCTTTTCCAGTAGAACCAACTGCACTAAAGGGAGACATTGCCGTGTTGAAAGTGTGGTTTTTATTGTTTTTATCTAAAATCGTGTTTGCAGGAGGAATAATGTCGTTGTTCATCTCCATCATGTCTACCATACTATGAGTAATATTTGCCTCTTTCACTTTATTCAATCTAGCCGTTCTCTCCTGTTTGCTCTTGTTATTGTAAAACTTGCACTGTATCTGCCTACTAAAGGACCTTGCACCGTAGTACTTAAATAGCAAACTTAGGTACGGGTCTTTGTTGCACATGGCGTTCACTGTTAGTGGTTTGTAATCGACATCAGAGGATCTTTTCATCTCTAGGGAATCGTAACATTGGTAGAAATCAATTCCTTTCTCCTCCTCTTCCACTTTCCCATCTACCGCTCTGTTTCCTTCCACTGCACTAGGTGGTGCAATACCTGTTTTCAGTTCTATGTTGTCTACTTTCGACTGAATGTGCATAAGCTGTGCTATGATTGTTTGCAACTGCTGACTTGTCAAGTTTGTGATTTCACTTCCACTTCCAGTTCCACTCCCATTATTATTGATCGCACCCAATTTACCCACATCCATGCCTTTCAAAACAACATCCTCCTTAATACTTGTCGAACTAACACCGTCCACGTTGTTGTAACCAGCAACACGTACAGGAGACAAGGAAGAAACATGCGACGAGCTAATTGCCGCGGGAGTCTCTGCAGCACCCACATACTGCGACAACCCACTAGCCGAGGTGTCGACATAGTTGTCTATCGCCCACTCTGGATGAGCATAGAAACAGAACGCAGCCGCATTGGAACTGACACAGTTGCCACACGCTGGCTTTTTCCTGTCACACTTGATTTTTCTTTTTTTGCAATTCAAACACACAACAGTGGTTCTTCTTCTTTTTTTCTTTGATTCAGTTCCCGCTCTCTCCCTTACACCTACACCTACACCTACTCCAACACCCCCGTTACTGCCAGTGGTACTTTCTGTCCCAGCTAACCTGGCCAATTCTGCTTTCCTAGTGCAAACTTCTTTGTTCGACACAATACTGCTTCCTAGAACCTGCACAGGAGGCAGCTTAGCAGTAGAGTTACTATTGTTGTTGTTCTTGTTCATTGTAGGCTGCATAACACCAAACCCTATATGTCCATTCATAATCCCTCTTTACCAGTCTCTCTGTTTCTCGTATCTTATATTCCAAAGTTTTTTCACTTTTCTTGGGTTTTTTTTTTTTTACTGCTAATTATACAAACACACACACACATTCAAAGACAACAAACTATTATAAATCTCGCAAAATGGTAGATTGAGTAAAAATATAAATCAAAAATATACACGTAACAAACAACAAAAAACAATAAACTTTTTTTGTAGTTTATATCTAGAATAATTCGTATTAATATAGTCGATTAATCTTTGTTTTTCGAAAACCCCCACCCCACTCGACTCAACTATATTTAAAACCATAACTGAATCTTATTGTACGTAATTAGGTAACAACGTATAAATCAAACACAAACAGAAACACAAATTTATCAAAGAATAGACAAATTCTCTTAGAAACCCCTGGCCCACTTACTAAAACTATGTGATTAAAAATTCCTTTTAAAAGATAATTAATATCCACTCCACGTAGACATTAACCTAGACAACGGGAATATAATATTTTTTTTACATCATTGGAAAGATGATACTAGTAGAGCCAAAATACAAAAAAACAAGCAAAAAAAAAAAAAAAAACAAAAAAAGAGCCAGGAGCAACATTCTCTACGCAGAGACACAGTTTGAAATGCCTGTCTAGATGCTGTTTTAGGCAGAGTCACATTGCTCTGCCTATATCTCCTTGTCGTTGTGTATGTAGGCAACACTATTTAGGGAACCGACTACAATTTGCGAAGTAAAACTTATTAGAAGAAGAAATTTTAACAGCTTGATTTTTTTTTATTCCCTCACGTGCTTCAAATTTTTGAATGAGGGTAACTAAAATAAAAGTAGTTGATTGAGGGTAACTAAATTTTAAAAATTGAGGGTAAGTAACTAAACTCATTTTTTTTTTTGAAAAGAAAAACCGTCGTTTCTTTTTTTTTTTTTTTTTTTTTTTTTTTTTTTTTTTTTTTTTTTTTTTTTTTTTTTTTTGCTTTCTTTGTTTTACTGTTGAGATGGAAAATTTTTTTATTTTTTTTTATTTTTTTTTTTGTTTTTCATTACAAGAAGAGTCTGTCTGAGAGTCTGTCTGAGAGTCTGTCTGGGAGTCTGTCTGGGAGTCTGTCTGGGAGTCTGTCTGGGAGTCTGTCTGAGAGTTTTCAAAAGTCGAAGAGAGAACGAGAGAGTCTCTGTTGATGTGCGTATGAGTAATAATTTCACGTACATGAACAATTCGACATATGATTTGAGAATTTATGTACTTATCAGATGCGTAATTACAAGTTATGACCTTATATCAGTTAGAGTGTTGATTTAAAATGGGTAGATGTGTCATCCCAATATTAACATAATGCATCATCAGTATTTAAGGTTTTTCAATCTCGCTGTAGTCAAAAGATTGACTCACCAAAACAAACGTTTTTACAATTTTTCAATTAAATATATTCCACAGGTATATTTAAAATATTAATATTATATGTTTGTAGGTAGACGATTATCATACAAATTAACTAATTATATATCATCTACACACAGAACAAAGTTTGTTTTTTTAACTTATTCAAGAAAATTGGAATTTTCCACTACGGTTACTACTCATTATTCAAATAACATAAACAACAAGACAAACAACAAGACAAACAACAAGAACAAAACAATGTCTACAGATATCATCACCCAGTTGGGTAAATTGCAATTAGACGACTCTGTTGAAAAATTAAACATTACTCCAGACTCTTTCCCAAAACAAAATGTCATTGATTTTTATAGAAACTACATTACTGAGAAATTGAGTGAAATCACTGGGATTGACTCCAAGTTGATTTTCCCAGCTTTGGAATGGACAAACACTTTGACCAAAGGTGATTTGTTGATTCCAGTCCCAAGAATCTTAAGAGGGAAAAAGGGGGTCAATCCACAAGAAGTTGCTCAAGAGTGGTGTGAAAAATTAAATGCTTTGAAATCCCCATACTTGTTGGAAACTGTTGCCAACGGTACTTTTTTGCAATTCTACTTCAATGCCAACAAAGTCTTGTTCCCAACTTTGATTCCTCAAATCTTGTCTAACAAAGCTGAATACGGGTCTTTACCATTGGTTGAAAACAAATCCAAGAGAGTCATTGTTGAGTTTTCTTCTCCAAACATTGCCAAACCGTTCCATGCTGGTCATTTGAGATCCACTATCATTGGTGGGTTCTTGAGTAACTTGTACGAAGCCATGGGTTGGGATGTTGTTAGAATGAACTACTTGGGTGACTGGGGGAAACAGTTTGGTTTGTTGGCCATTGGTTTCGAAAGATATGGTGATGAGGGGAAATTGGAATCTGATCCTATCAACCACTTGTTTGAAGTTTACGTTCAAATCAACAAAGACGTGGAAACAGAAAAGGAAACTTTGGAAGAATCCGACCCAACTTCTACAAACAACTTGGCCAGAGCCTATTTCAAAAAAATGGAAGACGGTGATGAAGAAGCTTTGAAAGTTTGGAAAAAATTCAGAGAATTGTCTATTTCCAAATATATCCAAACCTATGGTAGATTGAACATCACCTACGATGTCTACTCTGGTGAATCCCAAGTTTCTTCTGAAAACATGCAAAAAGCTTTGAACTTGTTTGAAGAGAAAAACTTGGTTTCTGAAGACAAAGGTGCCAAATTGATTGATTTGACTAAATTCAACAAGAAATTGGGTAAGACTTTGGTTCAAAAATCCGACGGTACCACTCTATACTTGACCAGAGACGTTGGTGCTGCCATGGACAGAGAAGAAAAATACAAATTCGACAAGATGATCTATGTCATTGCCATGCAACAAGACTTGCACACTGCGCAATTCTTTGAAATCTTGAAACAAATGGGGTTCGACTGGGCCTCCAAGCTACAACACGTCAACTTCGGGATGGTCCTAGGTATGTCTACCAGAAAGGGTACTGTTGTTTTCTTGGACACCATTTTGGAAGAAACCAAAGAAAAGATGCACGAGGTCATGAAGAAGAACGAGGCCAAATACGCTCAAATCGAAAACCCAGAAGAAGTTGCTGATCTGGTCGGGATCAGTGCTGTCATGATCCAAGACATGCAAGCCAAGAGAATCAACAACTACGAGTTCAAATGGGAAAGAATGTTGTCCTTCGAAGGTGACACCGGTCCATACTTGCAATACGCTCACTCCAGATTGAGATCCGTCGAAAGAAAAGCCGGCGAGTTGTTCAACTTGGACGAGTTGGTTGAAGCCGATTTCACTCTGTTGGAAAAAGACGAGTGTGCTGCCACTTTGGTCAGATTGTTGGCTCAATACCCAGACGTCTTGAGAAACGCCATGAAGACCCACGAACCTTCCACCATCGTCACCTACTTGTTCAAATTGACCCACCAAGTCTCCTCCTGTTACGACATCTTGTGGGTTGCCGGTCAAGAAAAAGCCGTTGCCCAAGCCAGATTGGCCTTGTACGCTGCTGCCAGACAAACTTTGAACAACGGTATGAGATTGTTGGGTTTGACTCCAGTCGACAGAATGTAAGACTCCTCTTTGAAGTCCTACTCTTTTGTCTACCCTATTTATATGTACATGTGTGTATAACTTATAAAAGTAATAAAAATGAAATCACCACATTGGCTCACAAGAACCCTGTCATCGATCTATTCATAGAAGCAGGTCCATTGAGAATAGCTTCACCGCTCGAAGCAATGCTTCTAAGAATAGTAAATCGCTTTGCCTAGTCTGCTCAAGTGGTCGGTCAGAAAAAACTACACAATACGTCATTCTTACTTGGTGGAAAATTATCCAAAACTAAAAAACATGAAATTTTTTCACTCGTTACTGGAAGTTCTCCTTCATTTATCAGTGGCCTCATAGAAAGACACACAGGGCAACATCGAAAAAGTGACCTCAGAAAAAAACACAAAGTTTTGAGAAACCAACAACAACAACAACAATACCTAGCACAATACCTGCACTATCTTCTTGGGTCGTTATCTTCTCTTGTGTAGAAGATAACACGTAATTGATTTCACATTCTTGTATTGGAGTCCTGTTTTCTTGTATTCTTGAAGTACAAGTAGGAGACGGCTGAGTGTTGAACAGGGTTTACTATCGTGAAAGTATCATCTTCTCATGAACTTCACCACTTCGCTTATAAAGAGGACCTTATTTCAATGAATTATTCTTGATATGTTTTGATGTTGATGGGTTTATTACGGGTTGAATGCAAAGATGGTTTCTCTTCTGAATGTAGAAATCAATAATTAAAAACTAAAAAAACGGATGTTCTGTTTTTCTCTGCAACAACTTTTATTTTTTTTGTTTATTTTTTTTTCTCCTTTTTCTTTTTTTTAAAGTTTGATGGTCAGATTAGATAGATCATGTACTTTTCTTGACATATATATAGTTGATTTGGAGTGAATGTTATTAACATATGGAAGAAATATTAAAAGAGAGATTAGAAAGCGATTCTATTACTCGACACAGGAAAAAGATTATTGAATCAGAATCACCCGATATAAACAGGAATTGACAGAAAGACAGTACCAGAGATAGAAAGGAACAATCAGAGACGATTCGAACAGATATACAAGTCAGAAATGTCGAGAATAAATAAACCTACTGGCAGTGGGGGTGTCAATGGCAGTGTGAATGCCAATGGCTCGCCGACCCAGGGCCAGTTTCCAACTCCACCGAATTCGATCAGTAAGAAAGTCACTCCGGGAGATTTTGTGTTTCTGCAAGAACTAGGCCACGGGTCGTACTCCACGGTGTACAAGGCGACGATGAAGTACACTCCGAACCAGTTCTATGCTATAAAAGTGTGTTCAAAGACGCACATCATCAAGGAAAAGAAGATCAAGTACGTGACGATCGAGAAGAACACGTTGACCAAGCTTTCCCAGTACCACCACCCGGGGATCGTCAACTTGCACTACACGTTCCACGACCAGAACAACTTGTATTTTGTGTTGGACTACATACCGAACGGGGAGGTGTTCCACTTCTTGTACAGCCAGAAGAACAACGGGTCGCTTCCCGACAACATCTGCAAGAAGTTTGCGCTGCAGTTGATCGACTCGTTGGAGTTCCTACACCAGCACAACATTGTGCACCGGGACTTGAAGCCGGAAAACATCTTGTTGAACGAGCAGGGCCGTGTGATGATCACTGATTTTGGTGCAGCCAACGCGTTGAAGGACCAGAACGACCAGTGCCAGTCGTTTGTGGGCACTTCGGACTACGTTTCGCCAGAACTTTTACTCCACAACAGCTGTTCGTACCCTGCAGACATCTGGGCTTTAGGGTGCATTTTGTTCCAGTTCAAGCAGGGGGTTCCGCCGTTCCGGGGCCAAAACGAGATGGAGACGTTTGAAAACATCATCAAGCTGAACTACACGTACAAGAAGCAGATCAGTCCCGTGATCAGAGAGGTCATCGACAAGTTGTTGGTGATTGACCCGCAGCAGAGAATGGGGATCGCT
This sequence comes from Hanseniaspora occidentalis var. citrica, assembly GCA_030573535.1. Lineage (NCBI taxonomy): Eukaryota > Fungi > Ascomycota > Saccharomycetes > Saccharomycodales > Saccharomycodaceae > Hanseniaspora > Hanseniaspora occidentalis. The sequence continues at coordinate 51,999 of JAJMDI010000127.1, forward strand.
GAGCTGCACGGCTGCAAGTGGTTCCAGGACATCAACTGGAACAACAAGCAGATGATCTGGCTCGGGATCTGGGAGTCCACCGGTCCAGCGGTGAAGACCAGCGGTGTGAAGCCTGCACTGAGAGCCAACGGGCTCCAGTACAACGCTCCGAGCAGCACTGGGGCACAGGGGCTCGTGGGCACGATGCCGTACATGAAGAAGAGGAAGCCGATCACGACGAACAGCATTGTCGAGTGGAGAAAGCAGTTGGGGTTGAATTACGGTGTGAGCGCGAGCGGGATCGGCCAGCCCTCGGCGCCGTCGTCTCCCTGTGCGGTAGCCACGAACTTGGCCGCGGTGCCGCCCGCAGCGGTGGGCCACCCACAGCCTCAGAAGTTTGCGTCTCAGCTGGCGTCCGCGGCTCCCAAGCCAATGGTGCAGAAACAGCCAGTCCTGCAGCCACAAGTACCACCTCCAGACCCTCAACTAGACGCACCGCAGGGTAAGACCAGACAGGTGCTCCAGCAGGAGACAGTCCAAGTGTACGAGATTCCCTTTGACAGCAAGTTCCCGACGGTGGGGCTGTCGACGTACGGGGTCTCGCCGGGCACGGCGCGCGGGTCGGCGCTGTTGCTCAAGTTCTTGAAGCAGTACGCGAAGCAGGTGCTTGTGCGCTCGGAGCCCGCGGCGATGGAGATAGCCGCGGACGGCGCGATGCAGTTGCGCGCGGGCGAGCGCGTCACGGCGATGGGCAGCGTGCACGAGGAGGAGCAGTTCCAGGTGTTCCAGTACGAGGAGGGTGCGAGCTCGTTCCTCATCCTCGAGCAGCACAACACGCGGCTCTGGTGTGTGAGCGGGATGCAGCTCGACTGGGTGGCGCTGATGCAGAGGCTGCGCTCCGCGGGCGGGCCTCCGTCTCAGACCGCTCAGACAACACAGCCGACGCACAGACCGCCCCAGCCGACGCACAGACCGCCCCAGCAGGGGGGGCCGCGGGTGCAGGCGAACGGGCTCGGGGGTGCGAAGGCGGCGCCCGGCGGGAAGATCGTGTACAGCAGCTCGCGGTTCGAGGTGTTGAGCAACCTGCAGAACGAGCACACGCGGGCCGCTGCGAAAAACGCGTTCCAGAAGACCCACCAGAAGCCGCCGGGGCGGTGAGCCTATTACTATGGGGACGTATACACGGGAGAGTTATACATATACACAGATATATACAGTAGTGTAGATATTTAATACAGACATTTCTTTTCTAGAGACGGGTCTCTCCAGACTAGAGACTGGCGTCGAAGTACAGGCCTGGGTCGAGGGCGCTGATGTCGCAGCACTTGCTCTCGCCGTCGAAGACCAGCTCGCTCAGGACCTTGCCCGTGACGGGGGCGTTGTTGATGCCCCAGCACGAGTGGCCGGAGGCGACGAACAAATTGTCGACGTTGGTCTCGCCGATCAGCGGGCCAGAGCTCGTCGGCACGTTCAGCACGGGCAGGTAGCACGCCTGTCTCTTGAGGACGTGGCCGCGGGACAGGTGGGAGGACAGCTTGGAGACGTACGCGAACAGCTCGTCGCACTTGGCGCGCACGACCTCGACGTCGTCCGAGGTCTCTGGCAGCGAGACCATCGTGTCGCCCTCGCCGCACACGTACACCTCGTCCTTCCGCGCGTACATCTCGGGGGAGAAAAACTCGTTCTCGCCCACTTGCAGCTCGGTGAAGATCGCGTAGGGGGAGACCGTGCCTGTTTCCGGCCTGATGGTGATGGAGTGTGCTCTCAGCCCTGAGATCGGGCAGTCGGGCAGGATCTTCGATGTCCAGGGCCCCATGCACAGGATGACCTGTGTGGCGTCCATCGTGACCTCTTCTGGGTCCGACACGTCAAGGTCGTCGTCCGTAGGCAGGTACGTGACGCCCGTGGCACTGGACAGCTGTGTGTCTGTGGTGGTCTTGCTCTGCTCGACTGGCGCGTAGTGGATCTTGGTGATCTTCCCCAGGATCAGGTCCACCGACCCGAGCTCCATCGCCTTCTTCAACAGAAAGTGCGTGAACTTGTACGGGTGCACCTGCGCCGTGGAGTCTGTCCCACCAAGCGACGACCACTCCTTCACCAAGCCGTTCTTGATCCAGTACAAATCCGAGGGCAACATCTCCCTGACCTTCTTGTTGGAGGCCTGCATGACGACTTCTGCCCCGAAGTCCTCGTCCTCACTGTCACTATCGTTCATCCTGGAGTTCCCTCTCTCGTCATCAATCTCCTCCACACCAGAGTCTCTGACCAAACAACACCCCATCTCCGCGTGTGACTCATTGAACGTCTTGAGCTTTCTACTCTTCAACTCCTTCTTCCCACTCCCTTCCGCCGCGTCGTCGTCGTCGTCGTCGTCTCCCGACTGCTCACGCACATCCGCCTCCAAAGAAACAGTCGTCAACCGCCTGTAGTCCCAGTGCAGTTCCCCGTCAAACTCGTCACTCAGCTCCTGGTGCAACTGGAAACTCAAAGGAACAATCTGTTGTGGGAACGCCCACGTCGCCAACAACCCCCCGGCCTTCCCCGAGGCCCCACCAGCCACTCTCTTCGACTCCAGAATCGTGATGTGGTGCTTGTTCTTGTCGTACTTTGGATGTCTCACCAGGTAGTACGCAGTGCACACCCCAATAATCCCTGCACCAACAACAACAATGTGTTCTTTCGATTCTAAAATCTTGTCAAAATCAGGTGTCTTGTTAAACTCAATATCCTCTATTCCACTCATACCTATCTGTCTTCTATGGTTTCTCTCTACTAACTACTATGTCTACTAAGTACTAATAAGAACATCTTACTCATAGTATAGTATCTAAAAAATCATCATACTCTTATTATCTCAATACATATCCATATAATCAATAAATAATACATAACATATCACCTTCTCTCTTTTTTCTCTCGTTCATTCTCTCTCTCTCTCTCTCTCTCTCTCTCTCTCTCTTAATCACTCGTAGAAAATACTTTATTCTACTAAATAACTTTTATACTATAATATATTATACCATACTATACTACACTATACACTAAATCTAAATCTAAAATTTTTTTTTTTTTTTAATATGGTGAGATATTTTACTACTACTACTACTACGTACTACTATGTACTACTACGTACTACTAAGTACTACTAAGAAGAAGAAGAAGTATTACGTAGTAAGTAAATAGTAGTGTATGTGTGAGGGTAATTATTTTATATTGTATTGTATTGTATTGTAGTGTAGTGTATTGTACTGTTTAAAGTAAAGAAAAGAGAGAAGGGTAACTACTACTAAGTACTACTATGTACTACTATGTATTACTACTAAGTACTACTATGTACTACTATGTACTACTATGTACTACTATGTACTTCTATTACCAAGTACTGTAAAAGTATATATTAGTGTATGTGTGTAAATTATACTCTTAGTACTACTATCTACTACTAACTATAACTACTATCTACTACTGATATACATTATATACTATTACTATACATTATACTAAGTACTATACTATACTATACTACTAAATACAATATACACACTTCTAGTCTCTCTCTCCGATGATCGGCTGTTCTTAACTTCTTTACTTACTTAGTAGTACTTAGTAGTAGTACGTAGTAGTACTTAGTAGTAGTGCTTAGTAGTAGTAGTAGTAGTAGTAGTTACCCTTCTCTTTCTTTTCCCTTTTTTCTTTGTCTCTCTTTGTCTTTGTCTCTCTTTGTCTTTTTCTCTCTTTCCCTTTTTCTTATTGGTGGTTTTTACGTTTGTTAAAATTTTTATGTTTTTTATGTTTTTTTTTATGTTTTTAATATGTTGTTACCAAGTTGTCAGTGTTACTAATACAGGGCTTATATATATATATATATATATATAAGAAGTCTACTTATATTATATTATAGTACCACTTCAGGGTAGATAAGAAGACCAATCACAATATATTTAAACACAAGACACACACACACACACACACACGATGTTTAGAAACAGCGCTTTGAGAGTAGTCAGCAAGAGAACCAAGGTCAGTTTGCCTGAGTTGAAATACGACTTTGGGGCATTGGAACCCTTTATCAGTGGGCAGATCAACGAGTTGCACTACACCAAGCACCACCAGACCTATGTCAACGGTTTGAACCAGGCCACGGAGCAGTTTGCCGAGCTGCACTCCAAGTTGGAGTCTGACCCTGCTGTCATCGGGGCCCAGTTGCACCAGTTGCAACAGAACATCAAGTTCCACTCCGGCGGGTTTGTCAACCACTGCTTGTTCTGGGAGAACTTGTCTCCTCAAAAAGTTGACGGGGGGGTCCTGCCTGCTCAAGACAGTGCGTTCAGCAAGAAGGTTGTTGCGCAGTACGGCGGGTTCGAGAACTTGATCGCTGTGGTCAACAAGTCCTTGGCGGGGATCCAGGGGTCCGGGTGGAGTTTCCTAGTGTACAACACTACGAATGATGCGTTGGAAGTCAGATCCACTTACAACCAGGACTCGGTCACGCAGCCGGGTGTTAAAGTGTTGTTGGCTATTGATGCCTGGGAACACGCATACTACTTGCAGTACCAGAACCAGAAGGTTAACTACTTTAATGCTATCTGGAATGTTATTAACTGGAAGGAGGCTGAGAGGAGATTTAACTAGTGAGTTCCACGAAGTGGGACTCACGTAGTCTGCTCACTACCACGAAGTAACACTACGCGACACGAAGTGTTGCGTAGTGTTACGAAGTCTGCTTACTACTACGAAGTAACACTACGTGACACGTAGTGTTATGTAGTGTTACTTAGTAGTATATTCTATACTCTACTCTTTATGTTCTATACTCTACTCTTTATATTCTATACTCTATACTATACTCTATATTCTTTATACTTTATTATTTATACTATACTCTTTATATTCTATATTCTATACTCTTTATACTTTATAATTTATACTATACTCTTTATATTTTACTCTTTACAGTCTACTCTTTATATTTTACTCTTTACAGTCTACTCTTTATACTCGTTAAGCCCACTTGAATACACAGAGTGTTATTCCGGCGGATTAATATCTTGACTGTGGTGTGTATTTTCTCTCTGTATGTATTATTTGAAGTGGATGGTCCTGCGCAGACATCTGAGCACACGGCGTCATAGGTCGGTTTAATTAGCAATGGCTTTTTTTCAATGTTATTGTTTTCTCTCGTGGCGGAAGAAAAAGCTTAATTTTGAGTGTTACAACAGATTTGTTCAGTGCGAGGAGAAAGAAAAAGTTTAAACTGCATTCTTTTTTGTTTTGATGATTATTGTATATATAGTCTTGTATATGAACCTAAATGTATTTATAAATACATCATTGGAGGTCAATTGATAAAAAAACAAAAGGTAAAGAGACCATCAGAAAAAAAAATGACAAAATCAGAAGCGCAACTTCCTGTTCCGTATACCTTCAACAGCACCAACGGGAACTTCGACTGTGGTAGTTTCAACATCAGCGTTGAGGCCAGCAGCAACGGGACCTTCAGTGTCGAGCAGTTCAACACCTTGTACACCTGTGGGAGATTCTACGGGTACCAGGATAACTGGGGCCTGAACTCCACCTACGCCGAGTTCACCGCCAATGCCTCCCACCCAGAGTACCTCAGTGCTACTGGTGACAGTGCCCTGTTCCTCTGTAACGACGGGTGGCCGAAAAACGTCTCTTCTGCTTCTTCTCCGTTCCCACAAGTTGACGCTTTTGAATGTGGTCAAGCTTATTTTACCAAAAACACATCTTCTTCTGATTCCAAGAAGAACTCCGGTCTGAGAGTCGAAAACAACAAGGGTTTTTTGGTCCTAGGTATGTTGGCTGTTGCTGCTGCCTTGTCCTACTAAGCTGTGTCCTTTCTTTTATTTATATTTTTTTGGTATATTTTTTTATAATGTGTAAATTGTTAATATCCAGTATTTATTGAGATCTAAATTCGATGCTTTTCTCACTTTAGCGGGTGTCACGTGCACACTAAGTGTCTCATCGGTTGTATGATCACCTTTTCTTTTTTTTTCTTTCGCTGTGTGATTTATGTTGTATACAATTGTACATGGTCAAGTGAGTGAGATCTCATCACATACTAAACAGAGAAAACACAGACACCACAGAGAACAGCTATGTCTGACTTACACCAGCTTTTGACGCTTGCAGAGCGTCCGATCACCAGAGAAAACTTGAAAGCCCCAGTGTTGCACTTCTTGCACGAGGGGATCCCAGCAACATACACCTTGGAAGACGCCATTTTGGAGAGGTTCGGTGTTGTATGTGTCTCAAGCGAAGGTCGCAACAAGGGCGAGAGCGGGAACACCACTCCGTTGCACATCCTGTGCAGAAGCGCGGCGTACTGGGCCCAGGGCTACGACGTGAGCAAGCACGCGTGGCTGAAAGACGGGTTGCTAGACCTTAACTTGAGCGCGGCCTCAGGGGGGGAAACAGAAAAAGAAACAGGAGAGGGCAAAAGAATGAAGTGCCCAGGTGTTCCCTTCCCCCTTGTCAAGACTACAGACGACACCCAGCCATTGAGTGCAGAAGAGTTCGAGGTCTTGCTGGAAGTCATGGACGTCTTCTTCGAGTACGGGGCCGGGTGGAACTTTGTTGACTTCCAGGGGAAGACCCTAGGGGAATTGTTCATGGACCCTGCTGGGGACAAGATCCAAAACAAAGGTATCGAAACCATGTACCAGAGATGTGTCAGTGCCGGTGTGCAAGCGGAGCTTTTGCTTAGAAAGTTCGAGGACATCGAGTGGGTCGAAGAGATCGACGACATCCCTATGGAAGAGCTTGTCCCTGAGACTGCACAAGAGCCAGTCACTGACAACTCGGAAGACATCGTTGTTGCAGACCCAGCAGAACACCAAGAAACGTACTTGAACACCGCCTTGGAGTACACCGACGACGGGAGCGCCTTGGTCACCGCCTCCAACAGAGACGGGGTCATGATGGACTGGGAAACAGACATCATGGAACTAGCAGCCACAACTCTGTGCAAGAACTTCGTTGCTCCGCAAGATGACGCAGAGGAAGAAGAAGAGTGCTACAATGTCTTGAACATCGGGTTCGGGATGGGGATCATCGATACTTTCATTGAAACCCAGTTGTCTGCCGAGGCCAAGAAATCCGGTAAGAAATACAAACACTACATCTCTGAAGCACACCCTGATGTCTTGAACAAATTAAAGACCGATGGGTGGTACGAAAACCCAAACGTCGTCATCTTAGAGGGCAGATGGCAAGACAGTCTAAACAAGGTCTTGGACGAGGGGGAAGTCTTCTTTGACGGGATCTACTACGACACCTTTTCCGAGCACTACAAGGACATGCTAGACCTATACGACTTAATCATCGGGCTGATCAAACCAACAGGTGTCTTTTCCTTCTTCAACGGGTTGGGTGCGGACAACGCCTTCTTCTACGACGTGTACAAGGAAATCGTCAAAATCGACATGAACAACTACGGTTTGCAATGCGAGTACGAAACACAAGACGTTGTCAAGATCATGGAAAAATACGGCCAGGTCTGGGAAAACGTCAAACAGTCTTACTTCTCCTGCAAACAGTACTACCACCCAACAATCCAGTTCCAATAATCTGTGTATACTTAGTGTTCTACTACATAATAACAAAAACTTATACCCGATATAAATCACGCACTTGTAACTCTCAAACGAACTACATATTGTAACACATAAGAACCAAGTAGGCTCATTTGTACGAACCAGTACACCAATTCATTTAATGAAAATATGATCACTACACTTTAAAAACAAAATACCTCATTTCCCTAATATCCTATCCTTCCCCTCTTTTTCACCCCAAAGTCATATCACAACTTCGTTTAAACAAAGCCACACAAAAGTAAAGACTATGTTCATTCTGTGTTTACTTTTTTCGTATACCAACTCCTAGTCATAATGCCTTGAATTTAATAGTTGATCAATTTACTAAAAAACCACATGACTTTTTAGATAAGTCTCATCACTTCGTGTGTATCTAAGGATCGTACATCATCGTGCAAGAGGAACAGATTCTATTATTATTAGGAGATTCTTCTCGTTTAAAAATTTCTTTTTCTTGCTGATGCTTAAAACCGTAAAAAATTACATTTTCTTCGTCACTTCGCCTCTCCGTCGTTTAACAAACACGTGAAATAAAAAAAAAACTTTCAAAAAACGACACAGAATCAACCGTAGATCAACTCGCTGAAAAAAGTGAGGTTTTGTTTTTTAAACGACGAGACGAACAGAGAGAGAGAGAGAAAAAATTTGTGCCTCTTAAAAACAAGCAGAAAAAGTATCAACATTGATTGATATTTGTAACTTTCGTTGTTTGTTGTTCGAGGTTTTTATTGTTTGTTAGTTTTTTTGATACTTATTCATACACTGATTCGTATTTTTAGAACACAGTTGTTTTAAAGGATGTCTCTGTCAGCTCTCTATTCGTAGGAACAATTTATCGTATCATGTCATTAAGTTCAAAACTGTTATTCTTATCACCGTTCTATTATTTAAAATTTTGATCGTTTGTTTGATCTGTATATAAAGAAAGGTAATTTCTTGAAGTTTAAAAATTTTATTCAAATAAACAACATTGTTTGGATTTTCAAAAGAACACTAATCAAAAGAACAAGAACAAAACCACATAGCTACAGAAATGGGTTCTTTTGTCGAACAAGCCGTTGACCATTTGGTCAACTTGGTTGCTGAATTTAAAAATCTAAGTGTTGGCCAACAAATCTCTATTGTTGTTTTGGCCCCATTCATCTACAACATCGTTTACCAACTACTATACTCCTTGAGAAAAGACAGACCTCCAATGGTCTTCTACTTCATCCCATGGGTCGGGTCTGCTGTCACCTATGGTATGGCTCCATATGAATTTTTCAAGAAAAACCAAGACAAATACGGTGATGTATTCAGTTTTGTCTTGTTAGGTAGAGTCATGACTGTTTGTTTGGGTCCAAAGGGTCACGAATTTGTTTTGAATGCTAAATTGGCCGATGTTTCTGCTGAAGATGCATACACCCACTTGACCACTCCAGTTTTCGGTAAAGGTGTTATCTACGATTGTCCAAACCACAGATTGATGGACCAAAAGAAATTTGTTAAAGGTGCTTTGTCTATTGATGCCTTCAGAAGATACGTTCCTGTCATTGCTGAAGAAACTTACCAGTACTTTGCTCAGGGTTCCAACTTCAAAATGAACGAAAAGTCCCAAGGTGTTGCCAACTTGATGGAAACTCAATCTGAATTGACCATCTTCACTGCTTCTAGATCTTTGTTGGGTAAAGAAATGAGAGCCAAATTGAACAGTGATTTTGCATACTTGTACTCTGATTTGGATAAAGGTTTCACTCCAATTAACTTTGTTTTCTCCGACTTGCCATTGCCAAACTACAGAAAAAGAGATAATGCTCAAAGAACAATCTCTTCCACTTATATGGAATTGATTAACGAAAGAAGAAAAAACAACGATATTCAAGACAGAGATTTGGTTGACACTTTGATGAAAAACTCTACATACAAAGACGGTGTTAAAATGACTGACCAAGAAATTGCCAACTTGTTGATTGGTGTTTTGATGGGTGGTCAACACACTTCTGCTGCCACCTCTGCTTGGATGTTGTTGCACTTGGCTGAAAAACCAGAATTGCAACAAGAATTGTACGAAGAACAAATGAGAATTTTAGACAACGGTAAAAAAGAATTGACTTACGACTTGTTACAAGAAATGCACTTGTTGAACCAAACCATCAAGGAAACTTTAAGATTACACCACCCATTGCATTCCGTTTTCAGAAAAGTCTTGAAAGACTTGCACTTCCCAAACACCTCTTACACCATTCCTAAAGGTTACCACGTTTTGATCTCCCCAGGTTACGCTCAAATGCAAGAAGAGTTCTTCCCTCAAGCCATGACATACGACCCTCACAGATGGGATGCGGACTACCAATCTTCCTACGCCACCAATGAACAAGTCGATTACGGTTTCGGTGCTGTCTCCAAAGGTGTGTCTTCTCCATACTTGCCTTTCGGTGGTGGTAGACACAGATGTATTGGTGAACATTTTGCTTACTGTCAATTGGGAACAATCATGTCTATCTACATCAGAACTTTGAAATGGGACTTCCCTAAAGACATCATGAAGAACGGCGTTCCTCAACCAGACTTCCAATCTATGGTTACTCTACCAACCTCTCCTGCCTTTATTAGATGGGAAAAGAGAAACCCAGAAGAAAAAGTTTAAACAACTGTTTCTCAACAAATCATATATTTTCAAATTGTAAATTAAGCTTATGATCCTTTTTACTTCGATATTTATATACACTGCGATTTTGTCGCACTCTTTATTAAAAAGTTTATTTCATGATCAAATTTGTATAAAAAGTGTTTATTTATAAAAGTCTTTCTTGAATAAAAGACCAAATTCCACACATCAATGTACTCATATATATATGTATATTTTTTAAAAAAAAATACAATTGTGAAGAAAGGAATAGTATAAACTTATATTCAGAGGCTTACATAGTACATACTTTCAAAGCTGCTATTAAAAAATATCACAATTGTTCATCTTTTTCAACTGATTTTTCGACTTTTTCAATTGATTTTTCATCTTTTTCTGATGGTTTTTCATTCAAAGAATCCCCAGATGACTCGATAGGCGGAGCCTCATTGACAGTACTAGCCAGTGGTTCAGATTTACCATCAGTTCTTTCAGTGTTGGTGTCAACTGCAGCTGGATTAGGTAAAACAGATGTGTCAGGTACATTGGAAGACTCATTTTCAACAACATTCAACCCCTCGCTAGACTTAATCTCAACTGGGCTTGACTTTTCAGTCGTTTCAATACTCTTTGTCAAAGACTCTGTATCAACTTTAGTCTCAACAGATTTGGGTTCAGCAGAAAGCTCGGTCTGTTCAGAGGAAGTGTCAGCTGATTCGCTTGGCAAAACACTTTTTGGGTCTACGTCTGATTTACATGGTTCTTTCTCAGAATTATGTTCTTCATCATTGCTTTTACTTTCTTTTTTGTCACTAGTTAGAGAAGTACTATGGTCAGCTTTTAAAGTCTTTCCTTTATCAGAATCAACTGGCGCGTCACCAGAATCCTCAGATCTCAAAACGTCTGCTTCAACTATTGATTCGTGTTTCTCAGAAGTAGCATTGGAAGAAGTGTTAACTAAAGCAGCGTCAATATTGGCAGGTACATCACTAGTTTTTAGTTCTAAAGTTTCTTTGCCATCTGTAACACAAGTAGAATCAAGAATCTCGGCAGAGGTGTCAGGAGTGGGGTCAGTTGAAGTGACATTTATGTCAGCTTTCTCCAATGACCCATCCTTCGCGTCTTTGACTTCAACAATTTCAACATTATCTTTATCCGAAACGGCTTCAGAAAGTTTGATTTTTTTTGTTTTTGGTAAACGAACCCCACTGGCTCTCAGCTCCATTCTTCTCTTTTTGGCAGTTTCCAAAGCAGCTCCCTCTTCAAATTCCTTTTTCATATCCGACAAAATATCGTCCACAACATCTTGTCTATTGAACAAAAACATCACCAAGTTTAGTGTTTCACTATCAGTGATATTTGTTATACCACCAGAAGTTGTTTTCGAATCAAAACCTTCAGGTTCAATAGCCTCCTTTTTAATTTCTTGATCCATTCTCCATCTTCTTTTTCTTTCAGCTAAAATTTCTTTTCTGAAAATCTTATAGTCTGGTGCACTCAATTTGCTTTCCACTCGTTTCAAAAATGGAGTCTTCTTTGTCAGTGGATGTTTACAAGGAATTTCGTATTGATGTTTCGAAAATTTATAATTAATCATGTCTTTTCTTGCTTCTAATTTACTTTTCACTTTTTCCTTTGGATCAATCAAAATCTTAGGTTTCACCACTCTTGGGGGCTTAATCTTTGGCTTTTTAACAGCAACAGCCTTTGCCTGTTCAGTACGCTGTTTTAACAATGGTTTGATGTCCCCTTCTTCTTTTAAAACAGTAATTTTTTGAACACTTTTCAATTTGTTGTCAATATCAGCCCTGTCATCCATGTCGATATCATTGAAAATTGGACGTTTTTTCATCACGTATGATCTTGGCTTAACTTTGAAAACGTCTTCTGTTTCATCAGAAAATTCAATTTTCAAAGGTTTGTTGATAGCAGAACCGGAAGCTGAAGACTCAAAAGATCTTTGTGAAAATGTTATACCATCTTCGTTAAATCCGTTCTTTTTAACGGCGCCATCCTCCGTTTTGACGTTAGTCGACGAGTTTTTATTAATCAAAGGAGTTGCAATCTCAGCAAAAATGTTTCCGACCAAAACATTCAAGTCCGGTTTAGAAGGCACATTATTGTCATTGATCAGAATTGGATGACTTTCGTCGCCCTCAATTTTAACCTTAATTTTCTCAGGCCCTTGATTAACATCCTTGTCGACCACGGCTTCCTTATCTTTTAATTTAGCTACATCCTTCATTTCTACATCTTCGTCATCTGTTGTTACTTCAATAGCGTCATTCTTTGTATTACTTTTTTCAATAATATTTTCAGAGTTGTTTTCAGTAGTCGGTTTAGATGAACGCTCTGTCAAAGCCTTCCCAATATTAAGTTTGGCTTGTTGAATAATGTGATGAACTTGGCGCGAAACCAAAGCCTTATCCTTTCTTGTTCTAGCAATAGCAACGGCTGCTCTTGCAGCAATCAAAGCCTTCAAAGAATTAATGATCGCCACATTTTCAGGTGGGATTTTAGCCAATAAAGGCAATAAAGAAGACATAGCATGGGCAGCAGATTCAGCCATTTTTTGTTGCAAAGTCTTTTTATTTTTCTTCTTTTCCCTCGGAGCTTTCGATTTTGCATGGAGCTTTTTCAAAACTTTGCATGTTTTCATGAATCCATGAACTGAAGGCAAAACAAATGGTGGATAAGACGGCAAAGTCCATGGTGGATGGAACGGAATAGACTCTTTTTGTAAAGGAGTATTTGCTGTTGGATCAAATAAGTTTTCAATTTGAGGATACGAAAGTTTCTCCAAGCTGTATTCAGACTTTAATCTTCTTAGTCTGTCGACCCTATCTTTCTTTTCCGGTTTCATTTTACTTGGAAGAGGTTCACTTTTTTTGCTCATATATTCAACATTTCTACCCAGTTCATCAATTTCACCGTTACGAGCCATTTCTTCTCTTTTCAAAATTTCCTCATCGGTATATCTTCTGTACGGTGTCTTTGGTTTACCACTTTTAGTTAATTTCAAAAATGCTGGATATGGAGCACCTTTCTCAGCTGCATCAGATAAAATTTTGTAATCTTCTTCTTTCTTTTTGATACGAATTTCTCTAGCCTCTTGTCTCTTCTTAGCACGCAAGTTCTTTTCAGAAAGAAGCTCTGCTTTCAAGTTAGCCTTGTATTGTTTGTCTAGTAAAATTCTCTTTTCAGTGATCTTTTTTCTGTAGGTTTTCGTTGCTTGCTTGGAACACTTCCAGTAAATTTTTCTCCATTTCTTTTGAATCTGCTCTAAAGTTAAAACTTTTATAGGCTTGGCCTTCTTAATTTTTTTAGGTTTCTTAGCTTTTGGTGGCTTGGGTTCCTTAATTGCTTTTGGTGTTTTTAAAACCTTTGGTGTTTTTGGAACCTTTTGAGGTTTATTTGTGGTATATACCCTGGCAATTTTCAATTGTTTTGAAGGCTGTGGGGGTTTTGGAACTTGCAAAGTTGGTTTACTGACAGGAGCAACATCAGTTAGTGGTAGTGGAACAGCCGGTTCTGTAGATAGGGAGAAAAGAGCAGTATCAATATTAGAGTCGACCGGCGAAGGGTGATCAAGAGGTGTGGTATCAACAATCTCAACAAGAGGTTCATCTGGCAACTTGGTTTGATCTTGTTTTTCTTTAAGATTCTCTTTTGTCTTTGCCGTCTTTTCCTTTTCCTTTTCCTTTTCTTTTTTCTTAGTCTCTTTTTTCTCTTGTTTTTTCGCAAGTTTTTCCTTTTCAGTATCTTTAGATTTCTTTTTGGTCAACTTGGCGCTCAATGGCGAGCTGATAAAAGTATCACCTTGTGGTCTAAAATATTGAGAAAGGTCTGTTACAGGTTTATAAGGAATTTGAACTGGCTGAGAAGATTTTTTACCACCGTCCAATTTCGATGACTTTTTGGTGGTAGTCATAATGTTTTTGTATTTGGTTGGAAATGACGAGGTAAAACTAGTCATCGGGATCAATGGTGCTGATCCCAACAACATCTTTTGTGTTTTCTTTCTTCTAGCAGCTTCTTTTTCTTTAGCAGTCAAAGTGTTGTCTAGAATTTCCCCAATATTTATACCTAAATCTATCTGTTTGTTCAGTTCCAAATCCTTCTTTTTTGGCTTTTTGGCCTTTTTAGCAGGTTTGGCTTTTGCTTTCTTCTCAGCCGCAGCTTTCTCCTTTGCTTGTTTTTTCAATGCCTTTGCTGCTTTCTTGTTTGCACGTTCATCTAGTTTTTCTGCAGCAGCGGCTTCCTTTGACGCCAATGCCATTGCATCACGCATAATCTTGAACATGTCAATTTCATCATCCTTTTTCTTTCTCCCAACTTTTGCAGGCTTCTTTGCTGGTGCAGTGACAGCTTTCTTAGTTTGAACTGGTTTGGGTTTAGGAGGTTCAGGAGCAACAGGTGTTTGTTGTTGAACAATCTCGTCTTGAAATGTGTTGTTAACGACACTACTAATAATGTCTGCCAACTCTTTAGAGAAATCGTTGTTGTCATCCATACTGTCAAAAACAGACTGAGAAGCTGCCTTTTTCGTAGTACTTTTCACTTTACGAGGTTTCTCCTGTTTCTTTGGTTTAGATGTAGATTTTTTTGACGTGGGAACAAGTACAGATGCGCTACTGGTACCAGATATTTGTGATTCAAATGCTTTCAAGGTTTCAGCAACCAAGTCTGTAGTATCTACAAGACCGACATCATGATGTATATCTTGACTCTGCTCTTGAACCTCTTCTCTTTGCTCCGGTTGCTTGCTAACATCCTCCAGTAACCCTTCAAGAGCAGACTCCACAAGGTTCAGATGCTCTTCGTCTTCGTTCGATGTCCGTTTCTTTTCTTTTTCCTGCTTTTCTAACTCTGACTTTTTCTTTTTCGGCTTCTTTGGCTTTTTAGGAGTGGTGTTCGTTGATTCTGACGCTGCGGCTTTCTTTTCTGATTTTTTAGTTTTCTTGACTTGCGCAACACTTTTAGATTTAGTGATATCTATGTTTCTATCCTCATCTTCCTCATCGAAAATGGCCTCATCATTGTTGACTTGTTCCTGCTCCATGTTTCTTAGTGACATTAAAATGGCGTTTCTGAACATCTCCTCCTCACCCCTTTCTAATGCGTTTGCACTGGATTTACGATGCAAGCTCTGGTGCTCCTGCTGTGTTTCGTGGAAAAGACCTTGTTGCAATATGTTTGCCCATTCTTGGTCCTGTGCTGCTGAGTCTCTTCTTAGATAATTTTCTTCATGGGAACCGATATTAGATGGCAGTGGCTGGATTTGAGATTGTTGGTGCTGCTGGGTTGTAGGAGATGACGGCTGAGCCTGGCGCTGTTGTGTTACAAAACTTTGGATAGATTGGGCCACGAAGTCGTTGTAGACACTTGATTTTCTCCGTCTGGCACCCGCTGCTGGCAATAGAAAACTGTTTCTCCGCGTGTTACCTGTACTTGTCGACATAGAAGCGGTTGCTTCCTTTATAATAGATTCCATGTCGATGTCGTCGTGTTCAACATTTCTCCCCTGGGCAAACTCTTCTCGGTTATGTTCGTTTTTTTTATTGTTGTTGTCGTTGTTTCCAGTTTCTTCCCTGGAGTCATCCGCCTGCGCGTGGTTGTTGTTTGCGGCGTCTCCAGACCCCATCTCTACATCTTCATTTAAAAACAAATTTTCCACTAGTTGGTTGATGTTGATGTTATCATCTTCTTCTTGCTGAGACATGGTTTATGATATTTGTTTGATAAAGCTGATGTGTGCGCGTGTATCTTTTGCTTGTTTTTTGATGATTAAATAATAAATATTGTTTTTGGGTAGAGTTCTCTGTAATGAGTCACTAAGTTCTTGTTTCCTTAACTAATAAATGTTCCACTCTTAATAAAATCTAGATAGCGACACGTTAGACGCTTGTTTATTTACATTCATTCATTTTAAAATGCGAAAAACAATAATTGTATATTGTTTTTTTTTTAAGAAAAAAAAAAGTAACAAAACAAGCCTGCAACAACCTGACTGAGTTCAATTCACGTTTCTCGTCGTTTCTTTTTTTTTTTTTTCCCCGAAAGATTGCACGACACGCTTCTATATCATGTGACTTCTAATTGAACTAAAACGCTCGTCTCTGATAATTTATGCGTCGTTACGAAGCGCGTTTTAGACAACAAGACATGCCAAATATTAATGACCTCAATAATTTTAAAAACCTAAACCTAATTAACTACAGACAATAAAGAAAAAAATTATATATACTAGCTACAATACTGTTACATGTTCTACAGTTACTCTTCTTGATTATTTACATTTTTCAATGAATCTCACAAACCGAGACTTATATCATTGTTTTGCTTCTGTTTGCGATGGCTGTTGAAAGGTAAACTCGTAGAATTTTCTGTACTGTTCTGTCTCCCTGCTTTGCTTTTCGCTAAGACCGATTTGGTCATTCACAGTAGAGCTTAGAGTGTTGTTGATAGATATATTCACATTCTCCATTTTTTTATCAGGGACAGCATTTGAAGTGTTACCAACACTGTTGTAATCGCTGTTGTACGCCATAGCACTGTTTGATGCAGATGCGTGTCCTTGATCTAAACTTGGGTATTGTTGTGTATGATGTTGTTCCTGTTGTTGTTGCTGTTGTTGGAGCAGAAGCTGCTGTTGAAGTTGCTGTAGCTGTTGCATTTGCTGGACCGTGTAGTATGATTGCACTGGTGTCCCGGAAGATGAGACTGGAGATGCATAATTGAACGGCATATTGGTGTTTCCAGCAAAAATGGCACCGTTGTATAGATTTTTGTTCAACAAGTTCTGTTGTTGATGGTGATTGTTGTATTGAGAACCAGGTGTTTGATATGAAACCGTTTGTTGTTCTGAATCTAGACTTGGAAAGTCATCTGCTGGTTGGACAGTATTGTTATACACATTGGCTTGATGTGACTGGTGTGAAGAATAATTTTTCTGCTGTTGATTGATATTAGCATGCGCAGTGTATGTGTTCATTTGGGGAATAAAATTTTGGATATGCTGCAAGTTTTCTTTAGTCGTCAACAACTGTTCAGTTATACTGATATGACTGTCGTTGCTGTGATGTGCCTGAAGTTGCGGTCTAGAATTCTTTTGGGAAAGGTCATGTGCACTATTAGTACCGGTGTTATTGTTGTTGTTGTTGTCCAAGAATGTTCTCAGGGACTCGTTGGAAGATTGAGAGGTATTAGATTTGACAGGTTCCAAACCAGATTCGTCTGCTGAAGATGGACCTTCAGAGCTTGAAATGTTAGTGGCATTGATACCGTTGCTATTTGAAAAAGGCGAGCTCAATGATTTTGGTGAGGATAAATCGTTAATGTCTGTGTTCCCGTTATTGTTCAATGGGAGTTTCCCTACTTTATTCTTTTTAGATGCAACAGCAGCGAGTTTCTTGCTGATTTTAGCAACTTTGGAGTCCAGATTTTTAGTTGCTTTGTTTTTACCCTTTTTCTTTTTCGTTTCTTTCAAACCTTCAATGTTTTCAGAGTGAATAACAATTCTATTGTCACTTAGTTTCTCAATGATTGGTGTATAACCACCGTTCATGTGCAAACCATCAGTAGAAGGACTTTGCGAATAGGCACTACTGCTCATATTACCTGGAGTATTGTGTTGAGTAGCATTCACGCTCATATTATGTTGAGAGCTAGGAGATAGTAAAGATTCCTGAGCCAACTCAGCCATAATGTCAACAGCCTCTCTGTTGGCAAATACTTTAGGTTCCATAATACTTTCCTTTGAGGAAATGTATCTGGCAACACCATTGTCATATTTGATCATTTTCAAAGTGAACTGCGAATGTTTGTGTTGGGTAGTTGTTCTTGGGAAAGAAGTGAAACCTGGTGGTAACTTGATACATCCACCTGTAGCAATATGAGTTTCACACCAGACTTCAGAGTTTTCAAAATATTCACCACACAACCCACAATTACCTGGACACTTCAATTTGAATTTCGGCAAAACGTCTTTTGGTAAAATGAAATGTCTTGTTTTCAAATGTGTCTTGTATGTATCTCTTCTAGAAAACCCACCAGTAGCATGGCATCTCAAACTCTGATCGACATTGACATCATAAAAGGGACAACGGTAAGCTTTTTCAACCGCATGTTTTTTGATATGTCTGGTCAAGTAACCTCTGACGGTAAACTGAGCATCACAGTAGTGACAAACGTATAAGCGAGGATGGACGTTTTCTTCATCCTCTTCGCAAACCAACTCCTCTGGGCGGCCTCCTTCTTCGTCTTCTTCTTCTTCACGTTCTTCTTGTTCTTCTTGCTCAGATGTTGGAACACCACCCACAGACTCGGTGACTTGGCTGTGTTTAAAGTTCATGTGGCCTTGTTTCAAAACAGAGTCTGGTGGAGATGGGTTTGGAGTAAATGAGTTCATGGTGTGCATAGTGTTGTTTCTCATTAGGTCCATATTCATGTTCATGTTCATGTTAACGGGCATGTTAACCGGTATGTTCACAGGGATACCCATGTTTTCGTAGGAGTTTGTAACATCCATAGAGCATGGAACTGCACTTGATTTATCGTTTAGCGATTTATCAACCACAATCTGCGAGGGAAACAACCCAAGGCATGTTTCGGTCTTATTATCCTGCACCTCCTTTGTTTCTCCTAGTGAGTCAACCCCATCTTTTTCACTAATCTTCGAGACATCACTTGCTTCAACAGACATAGGAGTAGTAGACTTGGTAGTCGTCAGTTCAGTGTACCCGTCTTTTCTCACAACAACTGTGTTGACCAGTTTGTGTAGAAACCCGTATATTTTGATAGACAACATTATAATGAAGGAAGTACTCGACGCATTTTCATTAGCCATCGTGTCGTTCATTTTTTGAAATAAATAGTTGTTACTTGAAAAAAAACGTATGTATGTCTAAGTATGAGTATTGTAAATTGTAGTCTTTTGTTAAAAAAAAAAAAAGTTTGATTGATTGTTTGCGCTTGTTTCGTTCTGAATGTTTTTCTTTATTTTCTTTCCATATAGTTCAAAGTATGAGAACTAAACTTACAGAGAGTCAAACACAACAGTATTTAAATGTCAGTGTCTCAAACAGAAGATGAACACATTGTATAATTAAGTCATGCATGTTGTAAATTTACTTTCAGCACTGTCATGAGTATGAGTGAGTGAGTCAATACAGGTAAAACTCATGTAAAAACCCAAACCAGGTAATAATACTAGAAAACCAAAGAATCAACAAAAAAAAGAAAAAAAAAAAAATTTTTTTCTTTTATCTTCAACAATGAAATTAGCAATAATGATAATAAATTGGACTGCGTCACTTTCTATGTAATCATCATTTTTAACTCCGTAATCATCAATGATTATTGTATGGTTAGTTTAGTTGTAAAAGTGATTTTTTTTTTTTTTATTATTTTTCTTGTTCTCTCCGGAAGTTTGAAAAATATTAGTGACGGGTAACGGGACAAATGGATATTATCATTATCAGTCTTGTTTGTTGTGTGTGTTCCTGGAATGAGGTATTAGGTCAAGTGGTAATTACACGTGATTATTGCTAATAGTATACTCACACTGTTCTACGTTTTATACACCATACATATATGTCTGAATAGGCTTTTATCTTTATAGTCTCGTACTGTCTAGGGAGCAAAAGGATAACATCAGGAAGTCGAAGTTTATGGTTCAAGTAGATCTTCAGCTCCCTCGCTATCGTCCAACTCATACAAGATATCCATGCTTGTGTTTTGGCCAATTATCAAAGCGTCTCTCAACTGTCTTTCGTAGAATGCGTCGTCGTTTTCTTGTGTTTCGTCATCCTCGTCAATTTGTTGCTGTCCTTGATGACGCTCTCCGATGTTTATGTTCTCGTTATTGCCATCTACAAGTGAGCTACCCGTTGTTTCCACATCCTCCAACCCTGTAGGTAAAAGTTTATATTTCCTACTACCGGCTTTGTTGTTACCGATGTTGTTTGTGTTAATGCTATCGTCCCCATTGACAGTATTCATATTATGTGGAAAAAGCTGCTCGTTTTGGGAAGAGTTCAAATCAGTAGTCTCAATCTTCTCCATGTATCTGTACCAGTTGTAGTAACAAACGTCGAGTAAGATGATGACCATTCCTATCCAGTTAACAATAGTTTCAATGTGTTCGTGAAGAACAATCATGGAAACCAAGATTGTGATCAATTCTTTAAAAATACCAGCAATACTTAAAGTCAACACTTTGGATCTTTGCAATATACCAAATTCACAAATGGTCATGAAAAACACTTGAGCACCAGGGAATAAAATTAGGAGAATACCAATGAAAAAATGTTTCAAGTCAAAGTTCCCAGTGTTTAATGTAAACAATTTAATAAAAATAATATTGAAATCAGGTCTTTCCACTATCAAAGAGGTCAACAACAAGGTAAACCCCATGATAGGTGCCAACTGGTGGATTGTATACACAGGGTTTTTCTTTTTCTTTTTCTGTTTATTTTTCTTTTTACCTCTGATTGCAGTTTGGATATCAATTTTATTGTCAACTTTGTTGTCATCTAAACTTGTCAAGTTTACGTTTGAAATTCCATTAGTATTGGTAGTATTGGTAATAGTACTCGTAGGAATAGCAGAATCCTTCTTTTTTAAGACAATTTGAGTGTAAACCCAACGCAACCCACTCAAACACGCACTCAACAACACACAAACAACACCAAAGATAAATTCAGACCTGCTTTCTTTGTTCTCTTCGGATTCTGCTGACGAGGCTTGTGCGTGATCCGGTTTAAAAGCCATGCAAACAACACCAACAAACATAACACCAACAACAACACCCAACTTCCAGTGGTACCGCTCCAACTTGAACAGACACCCAAACAAAAGCACAAACGCAATGGAACTTGACTTGACAACAGTGTATATCGTCAACGGCACGTACTTGAAACTCAGGTTCCCGAACCCAATGTCACCAGCACTAGCAACTGCAGTGGGGACAATATACTTCATGTAGTATATAAGCTTCTGTCTTCTGTCTATGGCGGGTACTGTTGGTGAAACTGTTGGTGGGACTGTTGTAGACGTGGTCCCTGTTTGTGCCAGTTGTTGTCCTGTATACGATTCTGACTGAACATCTGGCGATCCTAGTCTTTGCAGTTCAATTTGCTGCTGACGTTGTGCTCTTGGTGCCCGTATCTTGATGTACAAGAAGGAGATACCCCATAGGAGGAACTGATGCACGGATGTTATGAACAATGGGTATGGTAGCTTCAACCCGTACTGTGGATCCAACATCCATTTGTTGTATAGCGATAATGAGATCGAGCAAAAATACCACCCGGCAATCAATAATAGAACAGTAGATGATTCCTTGGAAATGGGAACATAATCCACCACTCTTTGTAAGGCACACCTCGCCTGTTGGGGTACTGAAAAGGACATATGTGTATAATTGGGCCGCGTAGTAGTTTGGGTTTTTGACCTTCTTTCCGTTGCTTTGGGGTTATATTATATATTATTCAATAAATCAATATATGTGTTCCTAGATCCATAGATAAAAATCAATAAGAGCAGTATGAAATTAAAAATAACAACAAAAAAAATAATAACGTAAAACACAAAGCAAAGCAGACGAGAGAGATCTTTCGCAGACAAAAATTGAAAATGCTGCGTGAACTTAGAAAATTTTAAAGATTTTTTTACAATATGTCACGTGGCACGTGTATAAGATTAGATTTTCAATTGGTAATGTTATAGCGTTTATAGATATTATATTATATGTACATGTAGTTAAATGGTGGCTAGTTTATATGATTAGAATCTTGTTAGAGTAGGTAAAAAACAACTTTCAATATTTGATTCAAAAAAAGACAATAAGTAAAATCAAAGAAAAGAAAGAAAAGAAAACACTGGAAGTACAAAGAATGTCCTAGTAGGGACCTTTTCTTTCAATACTGGGCTCTAATTCCACACTACCTCTCAATGACCTTTTTTTTTCCACTCTAGCTTTCAAACAACCTATTTCTTTTTGTGAGAGTTGGCATCACCAGCTTGGTATTCAGAGTACCATATTTTGGTTGGTGGGAACTCAGTTGGGATTCTGAATTCTTTAGGGAATCTATGTTTCAAGTCTTTGGTGTTGGCGGCCTCGTACAGTTCTGGGTTGACTTGCTGCAACACAGACATGGCTTCTTCCATGGCGGCGTATTGGGATTGTAACATCTCGTTTCTTTCGGTTCTGACGTCTCTTTGGTACTCGGCCCAGCATCTTTGGATGGTTTCGTGCTTGATCAAATCTTCAGGAGCCAACTTCAATCTTTTAGGTTGTTTTCTGTTGGCACTTAGAACAGATAGTTGAGTGATGGCCTTTTGTGCGTGGGAGGATAATTCCTTACCCTTGGTTCTTTTGAATCTGACAAAATTCAATGATTGCACTTGGTTGTTTTTCAAAAATGCTGTTTTGGTAGCACAAGTAGTGGTGGATCTCAACATATTTACTTTGTAGTGGGTCTTTCTTCTGTTCCTTCAACTGTTTTGATTTAGTTTATTAACGATTTGTTACCAGATGAGGAATAAATATTTTTCATTCTATTATCCAGACAATAGCACTAAATGATGTGGAAATTTGATTTTTGAGTTTTCTTCAGAGAGAATTTTTCAAAAAAAACAAAAAAAAAAAAAAAAAAAAAAAAAAAAAAAGACTTCAACATTCAGTGAGTGTGACCGGGTCAGACCAACTATATATTATTTTTCTATTCTTGAAGAGAGAAGAAAGAGACAAGTCAAGAAATGATTAAAGCATGGTTTGATCAAATGATACTATACTGTTGTACAATTTTTAAAGTGAAAAAATAATTTATTCAGCTTTTAATAATTAATTTTTAATATTAATAAACATAGTCAGTATATCAAACTTTGACTCTAACCATTCGGTTCTCGTATTATAATTGTGTTGTATCTCTTCTCTGGTTTACAATGAGTCACGTGACTTGTATATTTTCTTAAAGGACAGGGAAGGAAAGACGATTGTACACATCGCCATAGTAAAAAAAAACCCTACCGCCCATACAATACAAAAAAAATGACGTGCTGATGTTTGAACGTGTTCTGTGCATTCTACGTTGATTGACAGACTATGTGAACTCATATAATGGAGTTGTTTAATTTAAGGGACAAGCAAAACAAGAAGAGAATTCCGTTCAAATTGTTGAAATTTTAATATTCGTTGAATATTCAACAATCTTGCAATCTACTTATGTTTTTTGAGGGCTTTCACAAAGAGCTTAGTTTTCTAGTCTAGTGTTATTATTTATATATATGTATGTGAATAAACTAGAGATCGATATAGACATCGAAACCTTTTTTTATTCATTTTTTTGGCACTCACTTGATAACTTTATATCAAATATATACAAACCAGATACAAAAAACTCAACACGCCCACAACAAAAATACAAAAAAAAATGAGCGAAAAACGTCAATATCAAGAAGGAGATGATGAGGAACACCTAGATAAAGAAAACTCATTTCAGAATAACACAAAACCAGGAAAAGACTCGAATTTCAAATTTGACCGTTTCTTCAAAAAATCTGGGGACGACGATTCAAGTCTTAGATCCCTGAAAAAAACACACAATGAGTCGAGTTCCAGTGAGAATAATGATTCTTTGCCAAGCTACGAGGAGTCTATGAGAATGGAGATCACACAGGTGTTGGGCCAGTCTGGTCAACAAACACTAAGACATCCAGCCACTCAAATGACGGCAACTTCAGATTCTACAAACACAAGCTCAAACAATGGACCAGAAATGTGCAGAGTCACCCCAGCTCCATATGTTCATTTCCCACATCCAAGAAGTAATCCAAACTTCCCTGGAGGATAAACAAATACCTACGAAAACGCAAACCACATGCGTTAAGGCCCTGTAGTGTGTTTTTTCCTTTAAAAAAAAAAAGAAATAAAAAAAAGATCTAATTGTCTCTTATCCTGCTATAAATTACAAAATATACATAAATATAGCTGAAATATACTTTAAAAAATAATGCTCTAATTTTCTTGTGTTTGGTCACCATTCTTTAGGACCCTCGTTTAGGTTCCAATGGTTCCATGGAAATGTGGCCATGATGCTCATTAGGAACATCCTCGTCTTGTCTAGCCTTGGTGAACTCTACTGTTTGAAAGTCATCAAAATCTGTTTCATCACCAGTTTCTGATTCGGTGGGTTTGGTGACTTGGCTTGTTGGTTCCACTTGGACATCACCAACAGCGCTGTGTAAATCTGAAACAACCATTGGTACAGCCATTGGCTCTGCAGATGGTTCTGTGCTATTTTTTGCACCTTTAGGATCGGCTAAGGCATAACTCAAATCGCTCATATCAATCAAATTGAAATCGTCTTTATGAATAGGTGTTTTCTCACTCGACGACTGATTACTAACTGAGCTCTTAAAACTCGTTGCTGATTGTTCCTTTTTCTCTGTGTGGTCTCCCCTCATATACGGACCAGTAGATAACCCCCACATCCAGTTCCCCAACAACCCCTTGGACTTCCTCTTATTCTTTCTTGATATATTAGGAGACACACCGGGGTCTTTTTTAAGCGCAACAGGCCTAAACTCCAGTAGTGGATCCATCTTGAATTCTTTTTTCTGTGCAGAGTCTGTCCCATTTGTAAGTATCAAATCACTCTGTGTATCCGCATTCAACTCCTCTGCACTGGGATTGCTATATTTGGTGAATATACTGTCGTGTGTCTTTTTAATTTCCGAAGCAGATATTGCAATCATGCACTCGTGTGCTTCTTGAAACAACTTGTCGTTAGACGTGTACTCTTCTTTACGCTGTGTATCATCACCCTCAGCTTTTTCCTTTTTCTCTTGTATTGGTAAATTAGAGCGCGTAACTTCAGACTCCACCAAACCATCTGTAATATCTTTATGACTGCTCCATGTGAAAAATCCATTGGCTTCAATTTTTTGCGGTCCACGTGTGCTAGAAACACTAGAGCTGTGACCCCTACTAGACAAGCCTTGGGGCATTATGTCTTGTATTTCAGTAAGACTGGATCCGCTGTTATACTCATCCTCTAACCAAGTTTTAGCTACTCTCTGAATGCATTTCTCCAACCCCATATGGTCTCGGCTAAGATTATTATCTTTATCTGATAAGTAACTGGTTCCGTGGAGACCACTGTTGATCTTGTAAAACACTTTTCTCGTGGTATTTGTTGTGCTTAACAAATCATATATGTTATGGGTTTTCTGCTCATTTTTTTCTTCCTCAATCACTCTTTCAATCGTCTGATCATCATGAAACAACTCATCCAAAGTTGATTGAAAATATGACATTTTTTCTGAAAGCAATTGACCTCTTTTATAATTGATTCTTCCTTAGAGTTGCATGTCTTTATAAGCTTTATTATTGTTTATAGCCATGAATAAAACCAGACCAATCTCGTGTTGATTTCAGACCTAGTTAATTTCCCCTACAGTAAACTAAAATCAACATAAAAAATTGTATACAAATTAATTTTAGAAATTACCCGAATATATTTTTTTAACTAGGACCACCACTATTTTTTTACGGAAAACTCTTTCAAAAGAGACCGAACAAAATCCCAGTGGGAAAAAAAACCTTTTTCCCGTATTTCAAGTAATTTTATAAGATCACATGTTGGAAACAATTGTAACCACGTTCTGCTTCCAGTGCCCATTCTTGTCTCCTTCAAATCCAAATGGCTTTTTTTTAAAAGTTATTGAGTTCAAATGCATTTTCAAAAATAGGCTGTTTTCGTACTGAAGACCAACTGAAAAAAGCCCACACTACTAGCCTAGCACAAAGTTTACGGTGAAACGAGAGTAACAACAAACAGACAGAAAAATACTACACCCGGGTCACCTGACTGTTTCAATGGGTTATTTTATATTTTTTATATATGAGAAGATATGACAAATAACTTAATCGAAATATATGAACAAGCAACTGAGAATATCAGTCAGTCAAGTTAAAAGACAACTAACTTATATATTGAGTTTTCTATTTGTTTAATTCAATGTAAGAAACATTGTTGTTGGGGTTCCTTAATCTGTATTTAAATGCTCTTACACAAGTAGTTATTATTAGTGATGTTAGTTGAATTGTAGCAAAAGTTAGTAGGGGTATCCGGGTATCACTCCTTAGTTGGTTTCCCATTTTTTGCATGGTTGCTGTGGTGATAAAGTGACCACCAACGCCGCATTGAATACGATCAGTAGGAGCCTCTGTCAAACTCTATATATCTTATTCATAATACCTCGTTTGAGATATATTATATATAAATTTAACATACTTTAAAAGCAAAAAAAAAAAAAGAATAAACCAAACTTATCATTCACAACAGAGAAAATGATCCTACCACAATTCCCAGAACACGAAATTACTATCAAGTTGTTCAAGAACTGTTCTCAAGAATCCTTCCCACCTATTGATGCTGCTTTCGGTATTATTGATGCATCTAAAGTTTACTCTACAAACGTGCTATACAGTGCTATTTACAAGGCGCTGGTTGAGTCCAAATACAACAGAATGAGAACCAAAAATTTAAATAGTGAAGTGATTCTGTCTTTGTTTGCCAGTACCAACATTGGTGAAGCTTTCAAACAGATTGGGTTGAACAAAGACACTACTCAACATATCATTACTTTGTCCATAATAAACAAAAGCGAAAACCAAGACCAAGTTGACCAGGATATCCAAGGTGGTGAGTTACATGAATTCAGTGATGAAAACCTAGCGTCGATCCGCGACATTCAAAGTATTAAAAGTATCTATAAAATCAACGACACTGAAAAATTAAACGAACTTGAACTTGAAGGTATAATCGTTAATGCAGTCCAATTAAGAGGTTTATAGTTTGTCATATTTTAACAACGGGAATAAAAATAAAATATAATTAAAAAAAGAAATGTATAATGTTATTATATATGTATATGTGTGTATATTGATGTATCTTAAACTAGCTCCAAAGTCTGTTTTTCTTCTGAAACATAGCACCCTAACCCAAAAAAGGCTTCTGTAAGCATACGATCATAAACATCTACACTTTGAAACCCAGAAGCTATGAAATCTTTTCTTTTTTCCAACTGCGAAATAAAAGGGTCTTTGTATATATCAGTAGTTAGTCTGTAACGTTTGTTTAGATCTCTATCACCATTGAATGGGGTGAAAGGAGTTTTGCTGACATCTTTCTTTTTCAATCTACCGTTTTGCAACATCGTGTATGGATTGTTTCTCAAAACTTTATTCAACTCCTCTAGTTTTCTTCTTGCAGATGATTTTTTCAACTTGACAGTTTTCTTCACGTTTTCAATAACGTCTTCGGAGGAGTTCCCCATAGATAATTGATTGACAATCTCT
The DNA here is from genome assembly GCA_030573535.1 of Hanseniaspora occidentalis var. citrica. Taxonomy (NCBI): domain Eukaryota; kingdom Fungi; phylum Ascomycota; class Saccharomycetes; order Saccharomycodales; family Saccharomycodaceae; genus Hanseniaspora; species Hanseniaspora occidentalis. Next base: position 79,573 of record JAJMDI010000127.1, read on the forward strand.
CTTTTGGCCCATTCTGCGTTGGCTTTTTCCTCTTGTTCTATCTGTTTTTCCAAATTCTGTTTCTTTAGTTTAATTTCCTTCTCAAACTTCTGTCTTTGCTCAAAGTTCATTATATCTTGTCTGTTTCTTTCAACGTTTGCCAAAATCAACTGTCTGTTCATGTCTTCATAGGATTTCAACTTTTCTTCCACGTTGACAACATCTATACCGTTGTCTAAATTGTAAATGATATCCTCTACTTCCTCCAGATACTTGTTAAACTCCTGTTGATCGTCATTGAAATCTTCTAAAGTCTTGTTAAACACATTGAAAACTCTCTTTCTAATGTCAACTTCTTTCTCCACAGCAACATCTTCGAAAACTTGCGATTTGAACTTGTTCTTTCTTAAAATTTTATCACATCCAAGATAAGGACACTGCGCAGGACCCAAACTGAAAATTCTGTCAACACAGGATTCACAAATTTTATGATAACATTCTGGGTTGACCAAAAATCTCATGTTTGGAGATAAATAACGATCTGTTTTACAGATCGGACACATTTCACGTCTCTCTTCTTCGTCCATGGTTGTTGCTTTAGTCTCTTGGTATTATATTGGGTTTTCTTTCTGCTTGTTGATGTTTCTTGTTTTAATGACTGTATTAATAATATATATATGTTAGTAAAATGTGAATCTGCTGATGGGTAAACCTTTTTTATGTGATTTGATTTGAACTAAGAGGAGAAAATCTCTTTCACTTCGGCATGCGGATCATAAAATTTAGTTATTCTTCGGATAAACGTTAATTTTAAAAATATATGTCCGACAAAGGCAGGGTGACTATTTTTCAGTAACGTTTTGACTTCTCTGATTATACTTGAGGGCCCTGTAGTGATGTACCTAAAATTAAATAATTTGACGTTGTGATGAGTAATTTGATGTTACACTTTTATTGCTATTGCAAAATGAACTAAACCACAAAAACCCCAATATGTACGACAGCATAAAGGGACAGCAGTATTTTACTACGAAAAATGATTTAAAACTAGTTGCACAACAATTAAAACCTATTTTGATTCCTATTTGCACTTTTCTAGTGATGGCATACGCGTCGTGGGTATACGGGTACATTTTTTGCTATAAAGTAATACACCAGAATATACACTTACATAAATCAATTACGATAGGTTTAATAACACTGAACGTGATTTTGTACGTATATGCAGTGTTTATTTGGTGGAACATTGTATACTATGTGGGGCCAGGAATCCAAGAACATGTTTTGCCGTATGGACAGATCCTAGATGGCGAAACCGCTGAGGCCAAACAAACACACGAAGATCAGATCCCATCAGTGCGAAGTGGTGACTCATCATCTGCTCAACCGACCTATTCTAAACCCCCGGATGTTTATACATGTGACGAAAATGGGTACCCACCATGGTGCACAATGTGCCAGTCGATCAAACTACCAAGAACACATCATTCGACTCATATGAATAGATGTGTCTGGAAATTTGACCATTATTGTCTATGGATAGGACAGGTCATTGGAGGTGCCAATTACAAATTATTTTTGCAATTTACAGTCATCATCATGACACAGACTTTGATAGTGGCTGTCTCTATTATTTCAGTTTACTTGGTGAATTTCAATCATTCTGGATTGAAACACGACAAGTTTGTTCAGGGGAATGTTCTAGCTGTCTTTGTGCTGTCAGTAGTTGCGTTCCTTCTGTGCTTTATGTTGTTCACACAGCATTTGTATTTCATAGCATTAAATCAGACATCTATTGAGTCTATCCAGCGGAAACACGCCGCTAAAATTATACATAGGGAATACATCTCTGTGTACATGCACGATCTAGGGCAGAGATATGTTATTGAGGCGCCCTTTGATAAATTTAGTAGACACTATTGGCTTAGAGACAGCATTATACAAAATTTTAAACAACATTTAGGAAGTAAGGTCTGTCAATGGATGTGGCCAAACAGGGGAACAATTCAAGATTTGTCCTTTGAGTTAGGGGAGAGATACATGAAATTTGCTGAAGACAGCATTTCAACGGCTAAGAAGATTTGTGTTGAAGGAGATAATTTATGAACGTGATATGCGGTTGCAATTTCTCTCTGTTGATTTTCAGCACATGGTATCGTGAATTTTATTTTCAAAATTTATAACTTATATAACTATTATAGATGTATTTATTTTTTCATGGATTTTTGTAACTCTGAGTAGTATTGAACCAATTCTAATTCAGTATTCAAAGTTTCGGATCTGTAGTTGATTCTGATGTCAGGAACGTTGGTCTTTTCGACGTCGTTACCTTCAACACCTTCTTTTTCAAAATCGTGACCGATCCAGTGACGTTTGATACTGGCTTCCCAACCACTTTGCAAAACAGAGTTTCTGGCCAACTCACACATATCGACGTTACTCAACTTGTAAATTTGGGCAGCAACACTGTACTCTTCAATCAATGGTTCTCTAGTGTAAGAGAATTGCAATGGATCATCAGTACTCAAGGAGACATTCAAACCTCTCTTGAAATATGCTGGGAACGGGTTTTTATCATATGTCAAAAACAACGCGTTATTGGACAATGGAGACATAGCAATACCAACTTGATCTAAGTAGTACAAATATTGGATAAATGGGACTTTTCTCAATAAAATACCGTGGGAAATACCTTCTGCTAGTAAGTATGCAGAGACCAAATGCTCTGGGTCACCGGCTTCACCACAGTGTGGTCTCAAAACAAAAGTGTTAAAACCTCTCTTAGCTCTCCAATGGTTCAAGTAGGACAAGTTGGAAAATAAGTAAAAGATGTAGTAAGAATATGGAGGGTTGGTGGCGGTGTCCCATTTGTTTGGAGGAGGGTATTTTTTGTGGAATCTTCTGTCTGGCTTACTTTCATCGTCAACACTGTCAAAACCAATGACTCTTTGTAAGAAAATGTGTAATTTTGGATGGGAAGATGGGTCTCTTGTGACTTCTAATAAAGGTTGGAACAAGTTAGTCAAAATGTCACCGAAATTTTGAACCAAGTTGGTTTTTTTGTAGATGTCGTACAATCTTGGGACTTGGATCAACCATCTCAGGTTATGGGAGTATAATTTGTTGTCAACAACCCAAGAAGCCAGTTTGTCCCACTCGTCGATGGATCTACCGTAGATGGAAACTCTGTACTCGACGTTTTGGTATTTGGTGTTTTCCAAATCTTGCAAAACTTCCTTGGTCAATTCGGCCAAATAGTTACCCTTGATGAAGTTATCGGTTTTCAAGAAAATTTCTCTCAATCTGGATTCCCCGATTGGATTATATTTCAAATTAAATTTGTCAAATCTATGGAAAGTATCTTTGTGAGCATGCATGTCCAAAGTGTCGATGGACAAGTCGTAACCAGTCAAGTTCAAAGAATCGAAAACTTCGTGCAAAGTCAAAACTTTACCATCTCTGAAGATAACTTTTTCGTCCCCGTGGTGTCTCAACTTGTGCTTGATAAATCTAAGCAAATGTTTTTGGTTCATACAGGCACTGTGGTGAACGTGAGTGTCGACTTTTCTGACATTGTAAAAATCTCTGTGAGGGTTTTTCTTGGAAACAGAAGTTTCTTGGTATTCGTTCAACAAAGAGTACATGTTCCATCTGGCTTCCAAGTATTGCAATCTTCTAAAAGCAAAAGATTTAGAAGGACCGTCCGAGGAAATGGAAATAATTTTTTCCAAGTCAATGTAATATTCTCTTAGAGATGGGACTTTTGCAATCAATTTTTTCTCACTGGATTCGTCTTTCTTGGATTCGTAAACAACAAAAATACCGTCTTCGTTCATGGAGTATTCGTAATCGTTATCGACACCTGGGAATTTACATTGATCAAAATCGAAAACCATCATGTCTGACTTGTTGTCGACATTGATGACTGTCTTGGTGACCGCGTCGTAGGTTGGTTTTGGAGGTGGTGGATAAATTTCCCAGTCATCACTGTTTTTAGGGTTTTGAGATGAGTTTTGTAAAGAGATGGATTGGTAGGCTGCCCTCAAAGATCTACACTCATCAACTTTGGAATACAAGTCCATCAACTCTAAAGATGGCATGTCGTTGAAAATCTCGTTGTCATGGGCATCTCCAGTAATATCTTCGGAAGAGTTGTTGTTGCTGTTTTGGTTTTGGTGGTGACTAACCAAACCCATTTTAAATTGGGCTTGGGCTTTTCTATGTTGCAGGTCCAATTGCTCCTTGGTGAAATTGTGTGGAGCAGTCTTGACAATTGGGGAAGTTGGCAAACTGCTTTTAGCATTCATACTCAACTTTCTCTTTGGAGTAACACCTGGGAAACCGCTGACAACCCCGGCAGCGGCACTGTTAGTGGCAGATGCGCCCGAGGAACTTGTTCTAGATCTGCTCATAGACAAAGTTTCCAAAGCAGACTGTTTGAAATTTTGCTCCAAGTAGGCTTTTTCATCGTGGTAAGAAAAACTAGCACTGTCGGACTCGTATGCAGCAGTTTCGTCGTCATGTTCGTCAGCTCTTGGAACTGGAGACAAGCTTGGGACTCTAGCAGCAGGTTCTAAAGTATCTTGTTTTGGTGTGTTGTCATTGTCGTTAGAAAACTCTGTTTCCACTTCTGATTTAATAGGTTTCAAAGACAGATTTTCTAAATCCAATTTGTCTGTAACACCCATGTTTTTTTGTTTACTGTCTTGTGTGTTTTGTTTTTTAGACTTATTAATTATAAGTCAATTATAAATTATAAATTATAAAAATTTGTAGTATATTAAATACAACTAACGAGATCTGAAGTGAAAGATTAATACTGTCAAGAAGAACAACATAAAAATCATCCCTCAGATGTAACTCAATCCAACTCTGCTGTATCAATTTAGGGATAAATTAATTAACTAAATGAATTTAAACCATCAACATGATAAAATAATACAATTTATTATTAAAATACCCAGTCTATCGCCAAGATAATAATAAAAATAATCTGAACTAAATTAATGTTCCAATCGCATTCTCTTCTTTTCTTCTTTCAATGTTTCCTATAAATCAGAAAGCATTCACTAAATGGTATCAAAAACCTAAAAGAAAGAAATAAAGAAAACAAAGAATTTGAGTAATTCAAAAAACAAAAAAAAAAGAAAAGAACAACTCCAAAAAAAAAAAAAAAAAACACTGTCTGACGTTTTTCTGTCTGTCAAAACAAATCAAAAAAAAATTATCCGATGAGAAGGGTAAGTTTTTTGTAAAATTTTGTTTTAAGTACCCGGACATTGAAACATACAGTTAGGATTAAAAATTTACATTTTTGTCCTAATTAGGAAAACATATACTCATTGTTTTTTTTTCATTATGTTTACACAAAAAAAAAAGAAGAGAAAGAAAGAAAGAAAAAACCTCTCCCCAAATAGACTAAAGAGTGTAGAGTGTGTTGTTCAACAAATTGATGACTAACAATAATGAGCTTTAATGATGTTGAACCAATTAGAGTGCATATATTTAATGAACACGTCATTGAAAAAAATCGTTACATATAATATGTTACAAGATGTTCTTGCACATTATTATTCTTGTAAAAACACAAGTGTTGGTAATTGATTCTACGATAATCCACACATTTGGAAGTTGTTTTTTTGTTGAAGCAGTTCCTATAGTTCTTATGTTAAATTCTTTTGTTTTTAACAATTTAAATATATAATATTTTCATATAGCAATGAAAGCACACAGCAAAGGTCAAGTAAGCATTAGAACAAAGAAAGGGGAAACTCCTAACACAAAGCAAAAAAACAACAATACCAAAACAATTGAGATGAGTAAAAATTACTTGGACACAAATTTTGATCCATCAAAAGTAAATAAAGCCAATTTGAGAAAAATCTTGGGGAGTAACGACATTCAAGTTCCATTGACAGCTTCCAAGTCTGAATTGATCAGAATTTTGAAATCTGAAATAGATGGAATTCGTGCAAAACACACTGGTGATGAAAACAAAAGTATTAAAGTCAAAAAGATAGAAAATGACACTAGTGATAGTACCAGTGCTAGTGTCAGTACTACTAATAGCAGATCCAGTACTACGTCTCCGAAGAAAATTAAGCTGAGAAACAAGAAAAACAGCAAGAAATCCAAACAAAATGATGGTGCAGATGATCACGATGATGAAATTGCTGATGTAAAGGAAACTATGCGTAAGGAGGAAGACGATCTAGAAGATGAATTGATGGTTTCTCCTAAATTTCAACCCAAGTCACCATCTCCTGTTTCTATTCCTCAAAAAAGAAATATCAAAGATACAGAACACGATGACGATGACGATGACAATGACAATGACAATGACAATGACAATGACAATGACAATGACAATTACAATGACAATTACAATGATGATGATGATGATGATGATCTAAAGAAATCCAAAAAGACTAAAGCTAAGAAAACAAACACGAAAAAGGAAAAGGACTTGACTAGTGAAAGACAGCTTAGAAAAAAGAAAAAAGTGGTTTCAAGAAAAGAGTCTGGTAATTCTGAAAGTTTTGAGAGTTCTGAGAGTTTAGGTGTAGAAGATATTTCATCTAAAAAGCCTTTGAAAATTGATTTGTCTTCTCCAGAAAAGAAAGATTTTTCTTCACCAGATAAAAGTGGGTTTTTAGAAGAACATAAATCTTTGATTATTGATAAATTTGAAAATGGTGAAAGTGAAAGTGAAAGTGAAAGTGAAAGTGAACGTGGATTTCAACTGGAAACTCAAACTCAAACTGCTAGTCAAGCTGATACTCAAACTGGTACTGAATATCAAAAAACCAGTGTCGATCTGAAAAATCTCAATATAAGTGATGCGTTCAGAAAACAATTGGAAAATGCTATTCATCACGGGGAAAGTAATAGTTCTTTGAAAGCATCAAAAACAGCAAAACCAAAACAACATGAACAGATTTTAATTTTAAAAAAAAATTTGATCTTGGATCCACCAACGGAAGTCATTGAAATTGAGTCCTCTCCTGAGCATGTTCCTTCATATGGTTCCGATCATGAGGAGGAAAAAGCGGAGCAAGAACAACAAGGACAAGGACAAGAACAAGAACAAGAACAAGAACAAGAACAACAAGAACAAGATCACAATATGAGCTCATTTGTTGAAATTGCTATGGAAGAAGTGGAAAAAGCCATTGAACTGCCCGTCTCTGATATCCTTGAAGATAATAACGAGAATCACGCTGAAAATGTTGAAGAAAAAGAACAAACTGTTGAAACTTTGGAAAAACCAGTAGATGTTGAAAAAGAATATGAAAATAAAAACGACGTTGCAGTGGATGAAGATTTGTCAAAAGATGTCAGTGAAAAAGCTCCGCAAAAATCTGCTCTGGTTTCAAAAACACCAGTTGTTGTAGAAGAAAAAGATACTGATTTGAATGAAAACAATGAAGAACTGTCATTTTTGGAAGAAGTTTATCAAGAAGTTCAAAAAAATATTGAAGAACCAATTCTATCAAGTGTTTCTAAGCAAGAATCTCCTAAAAAACATAAATCACATGACAGTAAAATCACTAAACCAAATAAAAAAACCACTACTGATCGTAAAAAGAACCATACTAAGGACAACAAGAAAGCCAAGAGTTCAAATAAAGATGGAAGCAGTAAAATCAGAAATTTTAGTTTTAAATTGAAATTCAAAAAATTCATTATCAAATCAATTAAATTTTTGTATCAGGTTTTGATCTTCATGTTGTTCTTGATTCCAGTGTTATATGCTTTATGGTATAGAGAACAACAAATTGCTGTTGGGTACTGTGGACACAGCGACTTGGCAAAAAGTTCTGAATTGGAATTCAAAAATTTATTTGGTAAAGAATTCAACGCAATTCCAAATATGGATTCTGAATTGGTGCTAAAATTGAAATATTTGCCTGATTATATGGATTCTTTTAAACCAAGTTGCATTCCATGTCCAAGTGATACCAGTTATTGTTTCCCTAATTTGGAGATCAAATGTAAACCTGAATATTCCAAACAAAAAAATATTAAAAGTTTATATGGATTAATTCCATTTTTCCAAAATGAAGGTTTTTATGAATGTGTTAAGAATCATGAAAAAGATAAAATGATTAAAGAAGCTACAGAAAAGATTTTGAAATTAGTTGAAATCAAAAATGCGCAATTTGATTGTGGATTATCAAATGATGATTTCGAAGTGGGAATGGATTTAAATGAATTAAAACAAATTCTAAATGAATCGAAAAAACCCTGGTTCAAAGATGAACATTTTGAAAGTGTTTGGGAAAATGTTTTAAACAATTTAAAAGATGAACCAGATATTATTTGGAGGCAAGTATAGTAATTTTTATTTTTTTTTTACATTTTGCATTATGCATCATGTAATTTGCATACATTATTGGATTTGCATTAAGTGTTTGTCTTTGACCAATAACTATTCACAAATCAACAATTGTCTAAATGTAATATATTTGTGGTTTTTGTTTTGTAAATAGTTCATTTGGTGAAATCCAACATATGTGAATGAAATTTATATGTGTGTGTGTTTTTTTTTTAAAGGCAGCCCATTTTACTAACAACACAACTAAAATTCATATATTTAATATGTGATATACACTTTTTTTTTATAGAGTACCAAAGATTCAGAATTGGAACATTTTACCAGACAAGAGACCTTGGAAGAAAATGAACCAACCAAAGAAATTGTTTCAAAAGAAAAGATCTTTATTCGCTCAAGATCTTTAAAATATACAAGTATGAATTGTAAATATGAGCAATTTGTTCTGCAAAAATATAGAGAAAACAAAATTACCATTAATGGTTTAATTTTATCAGTGATTTTATTTAAAATTTTCCAATACAAATATGAAAATTATTTAAAAGAACAAGAGTTGATTAAAACTTTAACAAGAAAAATATTATTTTTTTTAAAAAAAAACAAAAGAAAATCAATGAATGGAGAGATTGTTTATCCATATTTGAGTTCTGTTCAATTAAGAGACATTTTAATGAATGAAGATGAAATCAACGAAATTATCACGAACAAGGACTCTAAAAATTCTTTGTCTACTAGAAACAAGATTTGGCAAAAAATTTCTGCTCGTTTAGAGAAAAATAACAGTAATATTAAAACGGAGTTGATTGAGTTCAATGGTGAGATCATGAAAGTCTGGGAATGGATTGGACCCTTGGATCTATTGGACGATCCTATCACCATTGCCTAGTGAATAAACTCTCTACTTTTTATGTAGTCACGTGAGGACATGCTCACATTTCATTAACATTTGTGTTTGTTTATTTTTTCCTCCTATATATGAATATTTCATTTTATCTCTCACTCTCCTTGTTTGTATTCTTTAGTATAATATCTTTTTGATGATAGTTTTATATCGAAAATTACTCTTTCATGTTATGTGCATTGACTTACATACAACATTTTAGGTTGTTTATCCCATTCATCCATTTATTTTTATTCCCTTAATTTTGGGTTTGTCGCACAACCCCGGAGTAAAGGGGAGAATTGGATGATTTTTGTAAAGAAAGTCAAGAAAAAAAAAAAAAAAACGGCTTTTGTTAATGAGTGGTTATCGGAAATCATTGATGCGTGTGTCTCTTCTTTGTGTTGTTATTTTACCCTCTCTCTTTAGCACTTTGTTTTGGGTTAAAAAAACAATGATAAGAACAAATGACGATATGTAGATAAATGAGATTGTCTTGAAAGTACGTGTTTTTGAAAATGATAATAAGAAGCTAAACAGAACACCATATAACATAGTGAAAACATACAACACATAAATACAAATGCACGAAACAGGACATCAAGCAGCAGAAACATTTACTTTTCCTCCTACAAGACTGGGAATTAATCATGGGATCAGAAGCTTATTTAATATCAAAAAAAACTGGAAATGGTACGGTCTAGGGATAGCCACGGTGTATGGATTCTTGCAATACTATAGATTTGAACAAAGAAAGATCAATGAGAGACAATGGCAGTTGGATTTCAAACAAATGCAAGAATACAAAAGAGAACAACATCGTCAACACCATCACTTGTGAATCGCCCTCATATCTCTAAATATCTAAATTATTATGATTAACTACACTTTTCTTTGCACTTTTATTCAGTTTGACACTGAGAACAAGGACAACTATAGCCCCGGATTAATTACAAATAGTTTGAAAAAAAAAATAGATATGTCTAAATTTATATTAAATATACATATATATATTAAAAAATGTGTAAATGTGGATAATCATTTATATATCTCAAAACTAAAAACTAATAGTTTTGATAAGCAATTCATTCAAGCTAATCCAAAACCTTCGTGACCTTCATTAATAGCCAAAAGTAAAGCCTTTCTCAAAGTTTCATACGATTCGTAAGATGGTAAATCTAATTGATTGAAACATGTATGACTTTGTGGTAATCTATCAGTTGCACCAAAATCTTTATGAATAGCAAATTTTGAAATACCATTAACACCAGATAATTCTTTGAATCCATTCAATGGAACTTTACTTGTACCAGTAACAAATTGTAACAATTTTGCTCTTTCTTCTTTATCAAAAGATTTAACAGCTCTCCAGAAATATCCAATTTCTCTTGATGAAGATGTATAATTGATATATTGTGTATTATTCTTCCAATCATTAACATCGATATCAGGTAACCCACTAACCAATAATTCCAATTCCTTTTCATTAAAAACTGTAATCAAGTTCTTTGGAATAATTGAATAAAATCCTTGCAATAAATTATTCATTTGTTCTTCAACAGAGGTCGACAATTTATATTGAACAATCTTAGTAACATATTCGGTTTTGTTTTCTTGAGTGACTGCAATATCTCTCCCATTTTCAATTAAATCAATAACTTTATGTTCACCATAATCATCAGTGTCAACGGAAAATGTCAAATCAATAATATCGGTGATATCATTTTCCAAAATCCAAACTAAAGATTTATAATAATCAGGCTCAATAGATTCCATATCTTTTAGTGACACTGGAATACCCAACAATTGTTTGTAAACAGCTCTACTAAAATAGCAATCAACAAAACATTTATCCCTAATGGATTTACCAATAATCATACCAATAAATTTGAAAAATGACAAATGTTCAGGATTAACCCAAGAAGTTCTATTAGGATGGAAAGTGTTACTATCAGAAGAGGCACTCAAAAATAATGCATAATCTGGATTCACCATTTGTCTAGATATACTTTGATACCATTCTCTTTTGACACCACCTGCATCAACACCTTCTTCATTTTTAAAAGTAACCGCTAATTTACAATCTCTGAAAACTTTGATCGGTTTGAAAAATAGAGATCTATAAGAATCTAAAAATACTTGATCTCTAGATACCTCGATAGATAACTTACCACCTTCCTCTAATCCATGGTGTTCAGAACTACTAGCAGTGGTACTGTCACGGGATAATTTGTCCATGAAATAATATCTTTTATTATCAAAATCTAAAACCCTTGGATTTTTAATCAAAATAGAAAATGGGCCACTCATCAATTTAGAATTACTTCTAATCATTTGATTCAAAAGTTTCTTATGAGAATCGGTAAAGTAAAAAAATAATTCATTCAGTGGCAATTTGTTCAAATCATCCTTGTGTTGAGTAGAAATATGGTTATCATTTTCACTCAAAGAATCTTTTATTTCTGAAATATCACTGTATTTACAAACAACCATTAGGGATTCAATCAAAGGTAACAAATACGACACTGATGAAACTTGAGGCTTGTGTTTTTCATCATCCAAATTCATTTTGTCTTCAAACTTGGTTAAACATTCACTCAAACATGACCATAATTCACCTAGATTAATTCTAGAGTATAGCAATTCAACTTTCTTTGACATTTGTTCCATCTCTACGGGCAAAACCTTCTTGTTTCCAGCCAACGAAATAAAATCTATAGATGTCAAAACCTTCAACAACTTAGATTGGGATGAAGTAGAAGAAGAAAATCTTGTGATCAATTCAGCTGTAGCAGCATCAGGTTCGCTCAAATTATCAACATTTTCAGCCAAATCCTTTAATTCAGGTATAACTGCGCTCACAAATTTCTTGGCATTTTCAATTAGCAAATCAATAAATTTAGTGTCTTTAGGATCTAAAATACTCAAATTCAACATAATAGTCAAAACCTGTTGAAAAACCTTTGTATTACAAGAATCTAAATTCAAAACCTCAACAGTCAAAGAATACAGATCCTCATCAATAACCGGAATGCTTAGCTTGTTCTTTTTAGATTTAACCATGTTTTTCATCATCTTTGTACAATCTTGTAAAATCTTTGTCAACAGATCCATCAAAACAACTTCGTCGGTGACAATTCTATTGCTTAGCAGGTTGAACAAATAATTAATCGGCCATTTTTTATTATTCTCTGAAATAATACCAGTCACTGGATTTATAGAGCTCACAGCATGAGTATTGGCACTAGTAACGTTTTTAGAGTTTTCCAAATTGGTTGCATTTTTATTTGCAAACGAAGAAATAGGCTTATGAACCATTAGGTTGTCATGTTCAGTAACAAAAAACAGTTTGACACTATCATTGTGATCCACTAGGATTTGTAAAGCATCAATACATTGGTTTGCAACTGTAGTTGGTGTACAGTCCAGAGGTAATTGGAAATGATGTGATTCAAAAGAGTCTTTGCTATTGGTTTTCAATTGGTTAGCCTTGTTGCAAATATAATTGTAAACACGGTCTAGAGAAGATTTCGATATGATACCTTCAATCAAAATAAACAAAACTAAATTCAAAAAATCGTATCTGTTTTGTTTACTGTTTGATAAATGACGGAAAAACTCATGGTATTTCTCCCTAACCAAATAAGGTTGAGGTAAAAATATACTCTTCAAAATTGAAAAAATACCTGCCCTATCAACCAAAGGTGGGAAGTGATTCTTGGTTTTCTTTTTAGAAGCAGTAAATTCAGTATTCTCTTCAGATGCATCAACAATACTAGCAACTTCTGATCTAGAGTTCGAGCGAGTATTGTTAGTAGTGATCACATCATTTGATTCTTCTTCAACCTCTTCGATGAATGAAGGGTCGGATTGAATACGAACTTGTTGTTCTAAAATATTACTACGAATATTATCAGGCAATCTTGACAAATAACCAGGTCTAATATGACTCTCTGAATCACGGTGACTCAATCTTCTAGCTCTATCTTCAGCAACATGTTGATAAAACACTTCAGCTCTTAATTCTTCTGGCAAAGCATTTAAATATTCTGGATCAATATCAGTAGTTCCAACATCAACGTCTTGACCATTAATTTGAACGTAAACAGGTTCTCTAGATTCTTCGTCATCATCATCTTCTTCATCATCCTCGCTAATGATCGCATCTTCTTCGTCACTTCCAACCATGGAATCATAATTTCTCTTCATTGTTTTCATTCTTTCAGCTTCCTTCTCTTGTTTTACTTTTTCCAGTTTTTCACTTTCTTCTTGATGGACTTTTAAACTTTCTTCGTATATTCTATTAACAATAGCTGGAATAATGTTGAAAGAAAATGATTTTCTGATGTAAAACATTTCAACGATCTCATGCCATCTCGCAGTAGTGTTTTTCAAACCAGGTCCAGCATGAGGATCTCTGAAAAATGCTGCAAGAGCGGGCAAATTGTTACCCCCAGCCAATGATGAAAATCTATTTGAATAGTCCCTGTTTGGTGGACGAGCTATCAAATCAAAGTCTCTTCTTACACTATTGAATCCACTTAAAGGGTGTTCGTTGTCAGGATTTGCAGAGTTCAAAAAGAATTCTGACATCAAATCTCTATCATCAGGCAGATTCATGTTTTCAAAAACACTGCTACTGAATCTCCGATTACCACGGGTATTGCTTCTGTGACGTTGAGCACCAGGGCGTAGCAAACTTTGAACATTTAGATTACTTCCATCTCCCATGGAAATAGATCCGTTTCTGACACTTCCAAAAAGATTGCTGGCCATGTTATTAAGTTCATCAAATCTAATGACGCGGACCTCGTGGTCGCCATCTCTCATTCTTCCAGTCCCATCCAAAAGTTCGGATAAAACCATGTCACCATCATCATCTTCTTCTTCTTCAAATTCACCACGCTCACCACCAGTAAAATTTGTTCTCATGTCGTCAGAATCACTCTCAGATGGTAACTCAGATGAGCCAGAATCCCAATCAGAATGCTCCAACTGAGAATCGTATAATTCAACATTGATTTCTTCTATAGAAGAGTCATCATCATCAATATCCAAGTCAGCATAATCATCACTATCTCCTGCATCTGATCCAATATCCATTTCTGACTGAGCTAGATCATCTTCTTCACCGTCACCTTCGTACAAAATTGCTTCTTCTTCGTTGTCCAAATCACTAATTGAAATCATATCGGCATCACTTTCTAAATCAGACTCATCAATTTCAGATTCATCTGAGTCGTCATCTGAAGATTCTCCACCAACGTCTTGTAGAATGTTAGGGTTCTCGTAAATGACTTCTCCTTCAGAGTTCAAATCAATGTCCTCGTCTTCACTGTCATCTTGGTGACGCGATCTCATACCTTCATCACCTTCGTCGCTAAAAACAGCTTCAATACCTTCTTCTTCGACTCCATCTGCGTCAACAAAAGCAATGTCTTCGTCGTCCCCATCACCTAATAAAGACTCTTCGTCAAACTCATCTTCATCCACCTCTTCAACATCGTACATACCTAAAGCTGAATTTTTGAACATGTCATAGTTTTCCTCATCAGATTCAACATCGACATCTTCATCTTCGTCTTGATTCTCTTCACTGAAATGCTCAGGATATTTATCTCTGATGTAACTCAATAGTTTTAGTGGCTCTACAGAGTGATTCATCAAAAGTTTTGATTGAGGATAATTTAGATCTAAAGAAGCCATAATTGAAGTAATCGTAGAAGGGACGTTCATTTCTAGCATTAGCTTACAGAAATGAAATTTATCGTTGTTCAAACTAAAAGATTCAGACACGTTAAACATAGCAGTAAATTGAATAGTCAAAATATGACCCAATAAGTCAAACCAACTTCTAACATTTCTGAAACTCTCAGGATTAGAGTTTAAGGTTTTGACACTATTAGAAAGTGCTTTCAAAATACACTCAATAGTATATTTTCTCATAAATGTCATATCAGGATCAACATACTTGTCGTCTTTTGTTGCAGGTTTAGAGCGGCTCAAAGAAACCATAAATGCCAATACCAACTCTTTTGCCAATTTTGCAATTTGCTCACGCTTTTTAAATTCAGCTCTGTTTTCAATATCTGTAGATAACGGAATCAATTGGTATAGCAAAAAGTTTAAAAATGCAGTACGTGGTTTAATTTCTGATGAACCAAATGTATTTCTTCTAGAAAAACATAATAATTCCAATTTAGATTGTTTATAACTTGCAACAATTTCAGTCAAAGTTCTCAACAAAAATGTTATGTAAGCATAAACAGGATTTTTACTCTGAACATCATTCTTCGATTTTGGTTTCTTTTGTTCCAACTCTTCATCAGAAAAGTTCTCCGATAACCAATCTTTTTTGAAGGCAGCAATCAACTGAGAAAATAAAAGTTGAACAATGCCGGTTTTGTTTTCTAATGACATTTTCGAATCAGTATTAGAAGGACCATCTTTACTCCAAGAAGCATCGTCTTTAATTTTCAACACATAGGCTCCTAATTGGTTGTCATCACTAAAATCAGTAAATCTCAGATTTTCACAAATAACATCAATGAAGGAAGAACTATCTCTCAGTATCAAATTTGACTTTTCCATTAGTAACGCAGGTAAAACACGAGATTTTTGTAAATCACGCAAGCCAAAGTACTTCTTCAATTCATTTTCAATAATTGTTTTTACGACATCTTTTGTTTCAAAACATGCTCTTACCAATAACAAAAAGACATTTTCCAAAACACGAGCTTTCTCATTTTTTTGATTTAAACCAATAGCTTTCAACAAAACAGCAAGTATACCAGACTGAGTAATTGATTTAGACTTTTCATAATCTCTAGAGAACAATAATAAAACTCTGGCAACTGATAACGCTGAGTAGGTTGATGAAATATGTTTGATTTTTATTAAACAATCAAAAATCTTCATCTTTGACTCTTCAGAAATTTCAATTCTTGATTCAACATCGCTTTTCAGCTGTTGTGGATGTTTCAATTCCTCTGGTTTAGGTATAATATTGAATGCTAATAGACCTTCAAAACCATACAAATACTTAGAAAACCATGCTTCATTCGCACACTCAGGTTTAAAATCATTGATAAATAAATTAATGAATCTGTCTGTTATCTCCTCTTTGAATAATGAAGGAACAAAGTAATGACCTAATAAAATACTGAAGGTATGAATACTTGGGGCAAGCTCTTCTAAAGAGAGTTTAGTGTAGTTATCTTCCAATTCATCGATTAACAATTTTAAAACTTCTGAACCGATAGAAAAATCGTCCGAAAAATGTTTCATACTGTCGTACAACTTTGCAGCGTAACCTGCAGAGTTTGGATAATTAGACAACAACTTAACAATACCAATCTGTTTCAATAAATCAGAAACTTCAGATCTGGAAGAGTGTGACAAGCTAACCACATTCTCGTCTCTGACCATAGGTTCTGGAAAATACTTGATCAGATCAGGAGATTCTAAAGCCTCATCATAGCGTTTATGCTCTTCTTCTGACAGGTCCAAAACGTTTGCGGCTGGTAATTCATTATCATTTTCCATAAGTAAAATTTCAGCATCTTTTTCAGGAATATTAAAACGACTTAAAAAATCGCATTTTTTTTTGGAAGGATTAACGGACTCTGATTCAATATAACATAAAACACTTTTATCTGCTTTTTCTTCGTATCTTTTGGAAAATAAACTAAAAAAAAAATCTAACAAATTATTGAAAATAGAATCTGGTAATTTTTTCTTTTGGCAAAGGGATCTAAACATACCGTTGCTGAATAAAGTTTTAAAATTTTCGGATATCAAATATTTAGCATTAACCAAAAATAAACCAGTGTAAATTTCTTTGTCTAGGTTGAAGCCTAGATAGAACCTAATATTTTTGGAATCTTCAATTGAATCTAATTGGATGGTTTTCTTCAAAAAGCTAATCGACTCGTTTATAATACCAACAACTAAAATATTCTGTCTATCATAAATGACTGGGTGTTGAATAACAGAATTGATGGATTTGTAAGCGTCTCTTGAAATATTTTGAAATAGGTATTCCAATAAGGAAAAAAGCTTTCTATGACCATCAAATCTATAAAATAGTGATAGTGGAATAGGTGCTAATAAGTTTCTTGGTTTGCTCATAGATGAAGTGGAACTATGATTGACCATGATAAAGCTGAATGTGTTCACAATGCTTAAATAATAGGACAAATTTTCATCAATATTGATTTCTTCTGGATTAATATTTTCTAGTAAAGCTTTCATAGTGTGCTCCATAATCTCAACTTCTTTTCTTCTAGAAACTCCTCTTAAATCATTTTTTCTCATATTGCTTAATCTTAGTAGAGACTTACAAAAAGCTGCAGATGATTTTTGAATAAAAAAGGACAAATGTCTCAATTTATAAGTATTAGTGAATTTCGCAGAAGTCCTTTCATATACTTTAATCGTTTCATCTGCAAATAATTTAGATTTGTGGAACCTGATTGGACCCTTTTGAAATGAGTAAATATCTCTCGTGTCTGCCTCAACTTGATTCGGTAAGCAATTGCGAATTGACTGGTCTTCTAAAATCACTCTGCTGTAAAACTCTGCAACTTTCTTAATCATACCCAAGTTTTCATCATTGAAATAATTTAAAATTAATTTAACTTTAGGGAACGATAGCGTTGTGTAATCAAAGTAAACATTTGTTAATGCATCTAAAATTGCGTTTGCTAAAGACAAATTTGATGCTACTGTTTGTAAAATTTCAATTGGATTGGACATGAAAAACGATCTGTCTTGATTTTTGTGTGAAATAAATGGTTTTAAATCATCCAATGTAGATTCTAATTTTTTTAACAAATAATTTAATGAAGATTGATGATCCAAATAATCTAATGATGAAAAAACATCACATATGTATATGAAGGTATCACTTGAAGTAAAATCAAACGGTAAATTTTCAACTAAAACTAAATCCCAAAGTTTGATAGGATTTAATTTTTCAGATAGAGGTTTCCATGAGCAACAAGAAAGAGTAGCAGCAAAAGAACGGATAATAAAACTACTATCTTGCAGGTCAAAATATGATAATTTACCAGCACTTTCGTCCATGTTTGCAACTGTTTCAGATGGGTCTAAATAAAAAAGGGAACCATCCTTATTGACCTCGATTAAATTTTTTGGAAAGTTAATATTTTGTCTCAATTCTGATAACGTTTCTATAAATTCGTTCACTAGAGTGTCTTGGACTGCAGGATGATGTCTGTATAATTCATCTAACTCGGTACCATATTCTAAATCCGTTTCATCCACGGTTATAACTTTGACCAAGTCTACCTTTAGAAATGGTTTGAATAAGTTTTTTATAATATTATTTTTCAATACTTCTTGTAAACCATCACTGTTTAAACAAATAGCAGAAACGACGTGTGGTAAGACGAGTAGTAACTCACTACACGGGCCAACATATGATTCAAAATTTTCTACTATGATTTTAATAGTTTCACTTTCAACCAAAATAGGGTAAACTGTTGGCTCAGAATTGATCATAGCTTGGACAACGTTTAAAGAGTAAGCTAACAATGTGTATCCAAAAACAGGTCTGTTTAAAAGCATGTCGTTCAAACTTTTCAAAATCGAAGAATCAATTAAATTCCTGATTCTATCACTGGAGTCCAAAGACAACAAATTTAATACTTGTTTTAATAAACCTCTCAAAAAGCTCAATTGTCTAAATGATGCAGAATAGTAAACTTTACAATACGGAGATGGGTTACCAAATTCGGGATGAGTTATAGCAAAATTTATTTCATGTTCAATACGGTCAATTAAAACTGTGTAGCCACTCGCATTAAAAAATAGCGTAGTTGTTTCAAAGTCAGAAACCAAAACTCGTAGTAGATTACAAGCAGATGATAATGATCTATAAGCGTCTGGATTTTTAATAGAAATGATATCCAATAAGCTCTGTATCAACCCATTTGAAGTCAAAGTTTCATTCAATTGTTTGACATCAGCCATGTTAGAAATTAGAATAAAAAATCTAATATTGAATTCTTCGTCAATGTAATCGTAGTATTTTGGATCGGACAATGATTTTTTAATATTTTTCAAAACTGTAAATAGGGCCCCGTGAGACATGTTCCCACCCAAATTTCTTAGAATGTCTGAGCACCAAATGTGTTTGAATGAAATACATTCAAGTGTGAACAAGGCTGCATACCTAATATCTCTTAAGGAAATTATATCTTTCCTTTCAGGCATAGCAACTAATATAAAATCGTTCAAACATTCAAACAGGTAACTGTCAATTTCAAAAAACTTTGAACTAACTTGTGCAGAAGGAAGTAAACAATTGATGTATGCAACAGAATAAAATTTCAACTGCAAAAAAATACTTATGGTGTTGAAAACTTCCTGAGAATCATAAAATAACTTTGATTCAAATTTGTTACCGTTGTGTGAAAAAATCTTTGCAAGATTGACTTTTAAGGAAAATTCAAACCATTGGGATTCTGGAATATCATCATCGGTTAACACTTTGTTAAAAATTTGCTGTAGAGAAAGTGAATTTAGTTGTGAAGGAGTTAGTTTAAAATATTGGATTGAATTTGTTTTTTTGGACAAATACTTGAAATTCAAACTTCTCCATTTAGATGGAAATTTCTTTTTTTCTTCAGAAGTAGAGATATTGTTTTTTGGACAAAATCTATACATAAGATCATTTAAAGAATAATGAAGATTAGAATCATTGGTATGCGAACATAAAAGAGAAAGTGCTATATTTAAAGCTTTCTTGATAGTAGGTCCGTTAGCCATAGAAGGTTTCATTGGTGAGCTCAATTTCCCAATTCTTTCTGCGCTAATGGCCAAAACTTTCATTGCTCCCAATTTGACTTTTAAATTTGGACAGTTCAACAAACAACACATTCTGTCTAAAGATGAGTACAATGATCTGTTCGATGTATTTTGTAACAATCTATATGTGAAGCCGGTGATAATAGTTATTTTTCTTTCATCTTCAGGACTGATAATCTTTAAGTATGCTTCTGGTCTATCATTAGTTGAGGCACCAGATTTAAGTCCGTGATTTTCAGTAGCTGTACTGCCGTTAATTTTTTCACTATTGTTGTTGCTGATTGTTGAATCTTGAGAAAACAACTGTTGTGATTGTTCATGATTGATCTCAATAGAAGGGTTTTCCTCGTTTGATGCACTGGATGATGAAATCGGTAATTTTTTTGTTTGGGTTTGTGTTACTGGTTTTGAAGCTGCAGAAGTGATCTCCAACCCATTTTTGTCAATAATGTCTTTCAAAATAGAGTCCATTTTGTTCAAAACAGAAATCCAAACATATAAATCATCTTTAGACCTATCCCACTCTTGGATTTTATCAATTTTATCCAAAAATTCTTCTTCAGAAGATTGAACTAAATCCTCCATCAAGGGTTTGAAAAGAGCATATTTCTCTTCTTTTATTACTTGATCAATTTTGGCTAATGCAACAGGCATGTTTTTTGTTCGTTCGTTTGTTTGTTTGTTTCTTTGTCTCGTTTTTTTTTTATCTTAATTTTTTCTTTATACTATCTCGTATTGTATTTTATTAAATTTTTTCTTGTGTTGGTATGTATGATCTTTGTAGTTCAAATTAATGTAAATTAATTAAAAAATGAATCCAAATACTGTGATACTAAAAAAATTTATGAAACCAAATAACGTAACTGAAAACCTGGTTAATTAACAATTTATATTAAAAAAGTGAAAACAAGTTTAAAATTTTTGAATGAATAAAGTAAAGAATTAGTTTAATAACAATTTGAATATTATAATGTAATAAATGATTTTTGTATTCAATATATGTATGTTATTTTTCCGTTTGGGTGTTTTCTACTTTTTTTGATGTGTGTTTTTCATTTTTATTAAATGTAAAGAAAGCACCATCTAAATGATTCAAACAAAGTATAAAGAAGCTATTACATATGAAAACTGAAATCCAAATTTAATTTATATAAAAACTCCATATTTACGAACAAGACGTTAGTTAATATAATATCTAGAACCCACACGTATAAATTCCCCTTGATTTGAACAAATTGAACCCATATACTCACACACACTCATTCAAACACACACACACGTTATTTACAATACATAATCCATAGAAACAAAAAGTATGTAAAAGAAATTCTAAAAAAGAAAGAAAAAATCTGAGTTTGAAAAAAACCTCAACAAAAAAAATTTTAAAATACGTAGAGCGGGTAATGTTTTTATTTGTACTGATTTTTGTTGCGACGCGACTTTGGTTTTTGCGATGAGCATGAACAGGGCAGAAAAAAAAATTAAGAAAACAAAAATCCCCTTATATTGCCAATATCACGTGACGTATTTGTTTGTTTTGTTCAGAAAGAGTTGCAACAAAAATATTGGGAATGGTATCTTGCATGAATAGTTGACAAGTCTGGATAATATGATCTTAATGCAAATATATATAGACTCTTCAATATAGGTAGAGATTAAATAGTACACATTCTAATTGGATAATGATCTTAGTTGATAAATCAATGTTGATCTTTTTTCAGTGGAAAAAAAAAACTTTTGTTTATTTTTTTAGACTAGGTTTTTATTTTTTTCATAAATGGGTGAGCTCCCAAAAAAATTAACTATTAATATCAAAAAATAAACAATGAATTACAAAATTGCTACTGAATTATTATGCGGTTTTAAGATAAAAACATCAAGATAAATAGCTAATGACAATACATTAACGAAAACAAACACCGAGAACTCACTTTTATTCTTTAAACACATTTATAAAACTAACATAGTACTAACAAATCTATAAATTAAAAGAGACAGATTTTTATCTTCTGACATTTGGAAAATTAGTTTTAGGCATTCCCACCATTTTTCTTGGTGCTGCTGCTGCTGCCGATGGCGGTGGAGCAAAATTGCCCTGTGATTGTTGTTGTATACCTTTTTCCTTTAAAAAATCTTTTGATAGGGGTTTAGAAGATGTTTGATCGACAGTAAATTTCATCGACTTGGTTTGGTACTTGTGATCAAACTTTGCTATTGAGTCGAGAGACCCAGGCGCGCTGTTGCTAAAATCGTTAGCTGTCTTTGCACTCACTATTAGTGGTATCTCAGCATTTGACGCCTTGAACAAAATGTCTTCTTGAGCTGCATTTAAATTAGGATCAGTAGATGTGGATGACGACGTAGTCAAAGCCGGGGTGACCGTCTGCTGAGCGGGCACAGTTTCTTCAGTAGAATATGTTGTTTTAGTAGTAGTATTATTATCGGTTACAATAGGAGCACTTGTTTTTGGTTTAAAAAACATTTCTTCCTCTAAAATACTGTCGCTCATTAATGAGTCCTCAACAAAGTCGTCGTCTGCTGCATCGTTTATATTTTTATTTAGTTCCATATGCATAGTCTCTAGTTCTTTTGCAGCTAAGGAATTTAAAAGATTTTGATTAGCAACTTGTTTGGCAACTGATTCAGTCTGTGCAGGAGCAACATGAAAAGAGCTCAGTCTAGGAGGTGTATCAACTGGACCTTTGAATGGAGTGTTTGCATTAGATGCCGTTGTACGATTAGGATACTCAACCTTTCTTTTCTTTGTGACAGACTCTGTTCCTGAAGGCATATATGGTCTTCCCTGTTGATATTGTTGCTGTTGATTCAACTCCATCGTCTGCTGCCTAGTTAGAGACTCACTGATTTCATCTGCTGGTCTAAACAAAGAGTTTTCATCAAAATCAGGGGGATCAAATTTGACAGAATCAATTTTGCTTAGAAATTGTTTATCATACAAACAGTTACCCAAGGCGTTCCCATATTCTCTAAAAGCTCTTTTCAAAGCATCAGTCACAGCAGTTTTCTTGGCTTTCTCAAAAGCTTGTGCTTTCCTTTTTTCGTTTTCTGCACATCCGTATCCTAAATCCTCTCTGTAAGTACCATCGCTCAAAGTAACACGAACCACTGCACTGCAACCAACAGTGTGTTTCCCATTCACACTATCCAAAAAATCAACTGTAACGTGTTTGATCTCACTTTTCCATCCGTTGTAACCAAAGATCTGGTTTGCCAAATTGATTGCTCTCCAGCCTTCAATGTATGCCACTTTATTGGTACCGTAGCCTACTCTTTTACTGATATATTCTGGTCCTAATTTTTTATCTAATTTGTTTTGAATGTCTTCAACACTATTGTTAAAAAATGGTTTCTTCACATCCCCATTTTCTTCACTTTTCACTGTTTGATCTAAGTTATTCATTTTTTTTTCTTTGCAAAAAGACAGGAACTAATGTTGATGTCTTTAGTTCTTCTTTGTTACAGTTTACTACTTTAGATTGTTTTTTCTACTGTTAAAGTTAATTAAATAAAATATTCATATATATTATTTAAACATGTATCTAAAGTACTTAAACTTTGAATAATTTTGAAATTGCTCAGCGGAGAAGATATACAGTCAGACTAAGAAAAAAAAAAACCACCGATACACCAAAATCTGATTCTTTGGATTGAATTTACAGGCTAACATTGTTTTTGTTTACATTTTTTTTTTCCTTCTGACGCGTTCAACTAGCTCGTCGTTGAAACGTCTATGATTTTTTTTTTTTTTTTTTTTTTTTTTTTTTTTTTTTTTTTCTTCTTCTTCAGGTCCTATGAATTTTCTGATAATTTTTTTTTTGAACCCATCAAATTGTTTAGTGGAAACCAAGTTGAAACTTGGATCGTTGTTATTTGTTGGTTGGATGTAACTTATAGAGTAAACAAACAATCATACAAAACCAACGAAATACAGAATAAAGCTTACAAACAAATTTTTAGAACAAGAATTGTTTATTGTACATATTTTTTTTTGAAAGCTTACATAGTTGAAAAAGTAATTGAATAACATTTACTCTTCTACCTAAGCTTTTAGTGAAAAGAAATACAAACCACTTTGACTTTTTTTAGGTACATTGACGAAAAAAAAAAATAATTCTGATATCAAACCAGCTTAACACCAATTTCCAGCAATGAACTCTAATTTCAATCATATACCTAACCAGAACAGAGGGTTAAATATCAACAGAGCCAAGATGAATCCAATTTCTTTAAAAAAGCCTGTTTTGAAAAGCAGAACGGAAAATAAGAACGAATACAGCTACGATGTGCTTTTCAGCAATATTTGTAAACTAAGGTTTAACCAACTGGTTACAAAATCATTAACTACAGTCACCACTACTGTTATTGTGATATTCTGGCTTTTACAAAAGTTAAAAATATCAAAATTCCTATTATTGTCTGATGAAGCTCAAATCAATAACCCAGTCAATAATTTATTTTTGTCGATTCCAATCAATTGGGTTCTTACATATTTATCTTTCATTATCATTTACGTTACTAAAAAGAACTACCTTCATGTTAGTTTTGATGTGAAAAAAAACAAATGGAAAAGAATTATAAAAAAGACAATAAGTTATTTTTTTTTGTACTGCATTAGTTATTTACTATTGAGTTTGGGAATTTCACAACTAGGTGTTTTAACACATTCAGAAGGATTTTCTAAATACTTCAAACTGGTTTCTATTATTTTTGTTTCATGTTTTTACACTGCTCAACACGTTTATTTAGATCTAGACAGATTGGTTTTTAGTAATGGAGAAAGACAGCAAATGCCTCAAAAATACATTACATCTAGATTGAGAAACTCTTTACAAAAGTCAGTTGTTCTTTCTGTCATGAATTCTGTCACTATTATTATTTTGCATTTTGCTTTGTTATCACCAGTTTTTAAAATGTTTACATCTCAAAAACAAATTTACAACAAAAACATGCCAAACAACGTATATGGTGGAAGAATTCATGCTCAGCGTCAAAATTATTATTCTGCTACATACAGCTTACCAGGATTTGTCAAGTTTTTTCAATACACCATTGTGAATATGATTGTGTTCCAGTTATGGGATTTGTGTAACATCACTTTCAATGCTTATTTGTCCATTGGTCCAATGTACAAGGGTAACTTGATTAGTGCTTTATCCCCAAGTCCTATGGAAACTTTGATTTCAGGTTTGAGATCTAAAAACAGTTTCAGTAGACTAACTGCTTTCCAAGAATTATCATATAGAAGTAGAATGCCATTGAATTACAACGGATTAATGAAAAAGAATGCCGACACTTTAAGAACTCCAATTTATGAGAATAGTCAATATTGGTCTATGATCTTGCAAGAATGTTTTAAAGTAATCAATCAAACAAACGAAAAGATTTCAAACTATACAATGAAATTCACTTATGCCAACAATCAAGAGTATTTAGAAAGAATTAACATTTTAAGACAACAACAGGAGCAAAGAGATTTTATGAAAGCACAAGAACACGATGCTATTTTTGGCACCAAAGAAAGTGACAATATGTATTCCTTTTACACAGAAGCTTCTAACCAAAAAGACCAATGGGGGTCAAATGTTCCAATTCCTACCATGAACAATAACTTTGACAATATTTTTTTGAATGGTTCTCCATCTGAAGAAGACAAGAAATTTTTTTACGACGATGGCCAAGACACCAAAAACTTGGTTGCTAAATACATTGTGCCTTACGTTGCTTCCAAATTTGACAGATTTATGAAATTGGTTTTGTTCCCAGACACAGCAACTTTGTCTCTTACAGCCTCTTCTCAGCACGGCACTATCAGTAGTTTTTTTTACAACACTAATGCGAAAAGACAAGCCAATCCTCAAAGACAAGCTGAAAAATTGTGTCCTTTACCACCTGTTTATGCGGAAGCAGTTTTGTCTGTCATGGGTATCTTAATCAATTCTCTTGATGAAGATCCTAAATCTGCTTGTATTGGGTCTATTTCCGAAGTTTTGAAGATGTTGACAAACTCTATTTCGTGCTTAGATGCGTTTGTGAATTGTCAGCAAAAGACTAAAGCTTCTGGGAAAGTATCTGGCGAAGAAGACCAAAATAGCGGTAAGTCCATCACTACTATTAGCTTGTTGTATGATTTGTGTACACAAGCCTTTTTGGAATTGGTCATGAAATATAACGAATTATTGAACAACATTGTTTTGGAAGACGATGTAAGAAATTTGATTAAATACGTATCTGATCAATTGAACAACTGAGGAATAAACAAAACAATCAAATTAAAAAAAAAAGGTCATAACTCTCGAGCATGTTTCGAGTAAATACCTATATATACAATAAAAATATGTGTAGTGAATAACCTCATGTACAAAATTTAAATGAAAAAAAAGTATAATTTTTTTTATTATAGGTCTTATTTATTCTAAGGATTTTTTGGTTGATCTAAGAAGACAGGTTTCAAGACCTGTTCATCAAAACTGTGGAAACCACCTTGGAATAGACTACTGAACGAAGGCTTAGGAGAAGTTGGATTAGATCTCGATGAGTCTGCAGACCCAGAGGTATGTTCTTGATCGGTGTAAAATCCGTTTCCCGAGTTAGTGGAAGACATGGGCACATCTCCGTATCTTGGGGTATTCATTCTTGGAATTTCAATATCAAACTCATCATCAGAGTCTTCATTTGTTTCGTCAACACAGCCTGTTTTAATATTTAAGATTTCCAACATTTGCGCAGTGGTACCACCAAAAACAATAACTGTTAGAACAACAACAACCAAAACAGTTGCCAACAAGGTGAACTTGTGTTCACCTTTAATACCCATTGCCAAGGCAACACCAACAGCCCCTCTTAAACCTGCCCAGAAAGTCATCATCTGATATTGGTATGGTATTTCATCTGGGATTTCATCATCTGAAACATAGCTAGAAACCTCACCTGATCTAATAAGAGCTCGCTTTTGTTTGTATTTGTAGATTGAATTAATGAAATTAGATAATGGAAAAACTGCACACCATCTAGACACACAAATAGCAATAGCGGTCACAATAATCAATATTGGTTTATAAACCAATTCCACTTGAGTGAAAAGAGCCAAACCTAAATAAATGAAGATAAAATTCTCCGACAATCTTGCCAATAGTTGAAAGATATATTTGATTGTGATCTGAGTTCTTCTTGACATATTGTAATGGGCATAGTGCTTCAATGTAATACCACAGAACAACAAAGAAACAATACCAGACATGTGACAACCATTAGAAAAGAAATACGACTCATATGCAATCAACAAAATAATACAACTTTCTAGTTGAGGGTATCTTCTAATGTATGTATGTTTCAAAAGCAAAGCAACAAAAATACCAGTAACTAATCCAATAGATAAAGAAACCATGAAAGTCATCAAGAAAGAGCCCATACCTTCAATCAAAGACATAAAATGTGTTGGTTTACCGTGGAATTTCTGACATGTTTCAAACATAACAATCGAAATGGCGTCATTTAGTAAGGATTCACCAAAAATAATCGTGTATAATTTTGGATCTACTTTGTAGGCGTTAAAAATAGACAAAATAGTTACTGGATCAGTGGCTG
The DNA here is from genome assembly GCA_030573535.1 of Hanseniaspora occidentalis var. citrica. Lineage (NCBI taxonomy): Eukaryota > Fungi > Ascomycota > Saccharomycetes > Saccharomycodales > Saccharomycodaceae > Hanseniaspora > Hanseniaspora occidentalis. Next base: position 107,205 of record JAJMDI010000127.1, read on the forward strand.
ATAAACTAGCACCTACAGAAAGTGCATCCACAAAGGAGATATCCACACCTTCCAAACCCAACGATGTCCATACCCAGACAATTGTCCCCAAAACAACAGCACTGATCACAGTCCCAGGAATTGCGTATATCAAGATAGATCCAAAATTGTTGAAGAAATTCCGTTGATTTAACTCATAACCAGAATTTAAAATGATTGGTGGAAGTAAGATATTGAAAAAATAGGATGAGTTGAAAGTCACAGAGTCCTGAATATAATGTCCCGGTGTAAGTCTAATAATCAAACCAACAAACATCCCGTAAAAAATCGACAACACAGTTTCATGCACAGCTCTAATTCTTCTCTGAGTCAAGTAATATGAAGACCACAACGCAGAGATCAATAAAAACAGCAAGATAAATAAAGCCCAAGAGGAAAAAATTTCCTCGGTCAAACTTCCTTCATCAGCCCCCTCTCCCGGCGTTGAAATTGAGGTAGGTATGTTCGACACAATCCCATTTAAAATTGTCGTATGTGTTTTTGTAGGAGGTAGTAGTTCGTCACTGTTATCATCGTCATCAAAATCTATCAGAGCCTTGGCAGTCTGAAAAAGTAAAGTTATAGCAAAATACGTTAGGGAAACCATGTTTGTCCTATTCTTGCTATATTGAAATATTCTATTTAAAATCTGCGACTTCTTTGGGTTTTCTATTAGTTATTTCTGTTTGCAATATCTTTCCATATACATGATTTTATGACTATTTTAAGATAATTGTCTAAGTAAATATTTATCTTGGGCATATTTTTGAAATAACAACAGTGATAAAAAAAAACCCTCACACGCATTCAAACAAAAAAAAAAATTGCAAATTCAAAAAAAAAAATATGGTTCCTACCAGGATCGAACTGGTGATCCCCGCGTTATTAGCACGATGCCTTAACCAACTGGGCCAAGGAACCAAATTTGTTGACTAAAAAATATGAGGGTTGTACTCACAGCAAAATATGTTCAATTGTAGTTGTCTACTAAACTACAAAAAAGTCAAAAAAAAGGTGTTCAGTAATCGATGACAAGACAAAAAAAAATAAGGATGGCAAAATACACTGTAGAAATTATTATAGTTTCATCATTTCAGGTGATTTCTGGATTGTTGTTCTTTCAGATAATAGTTGTTCATTTTCAAAAAAAAGAAAGATAAGTTTAAAAACCAACAAACTGAAATAAAAACACATAAAATATACTGACAAGCAACACGAGGTAGAAAAAATTAAAGATGAGTTTATATTTAACATTATTATTTTTTTTATTAGTCACTGAGATGTGTACATTACTGCTATTGCTATTACCATTACCTCATATGGTGAGAAAGAGAATTGCTTTTCTTTATCATGAGATGGCAACGACGTCTCAAATCAGAACTATGCTAATAGTGTTTGGCGTTCTAGTGTCTTCGTTATTTGTCGATTCCATAAAGAGAGGAAACAGACCGTTGCCGTTGGACAGAACACTAGTCACCCCAGAAATGTTGGCTTCTAAAGCATATCACCAAAGAAACATTTATATTAGTGGGTTTATATTGTATTTTGGTGTGTGTATTCCTATTGTCATGGGAGTCATTGCCAAACTGGTGAAATACGAAGACACGTACAGAGCTGCCAATGAAGAGGCAAAGATAACAAAAGACACTCCAGTAAACAAAGAGTTGCTTAGAGAATTAGAACAAAAAGAAGCAGACTTGATGGCTTTGGAAAAACAATATGCAAACAGAAATGAATTTTTAGATAAAAAATTAGACGAAGAAAACGGAATAAAGAATTTGGAAGAAAAAAAGAAAGATTAAAATTAAAAGCGAGAGAGGGTATATGTGTGGTTATGGCATTGTTTTTTTGTTTTGAATATGAATGACTATGCACATACTTGTCAAGAATATATACTTTTATAAATACAAATTTAAATAAACAATTCTTACCTCTTTTTCTTATTAGACAAGGATTCTAGTGGACGTGAATATTATTTGTGTCCTTAAGTCATGTGACACGTTTTTTAATTGTCAGATTTATTTGAAGTTTTTTTTTTTTTTTCATTTAAAATCTCAAGTTTTCAGTTGAAAAATGTCGTGCTTTAATGGATCTTAAGAATAGATCAATACATGATATTTCAAATCAAATACTTTTGAAGTAATTATGACTTAGTTTACATATTCTTATTATTAAATTAAATCTCCTAACTTTTAATAGTAAAAACAAGCTCAAAGTCTTGCAAACCATCACAAGAATAATTGCATGTTAAGAATGTCTCGTCCTATTGTCATTTCAGGTCCAAGTGGTACAGGTAAATCCACCTTGTTGAAAAAATTATTTGCTGAATTCCCAACCACTTTTGGTTTTTCTGTTTCCTCCACCACCAGATCTCCAAGAGAAGGTGAAGTCAACGGTAAAGATTACAACTTTGTCACTGTTGATGAATTCAAAGCCATGATTGAAGAAAACAAATTTGTTGAATGGGCCCAATTTTCTGGTAACTACTACGGTACCACCGTCAAATCCGTCAAACAAGTTGCTGAAACCGGTAAAACCTGTATTTTGGATATCGATATGCAAGGTGTCAAATCTGTCAAAAAAACCGATTTGAATGCCAGATTTTTGTTTTTGAGCCCACCAAGCATCGAATCTTTGAGAGAAAGATTGACTGGTAGAGGTACTGAAACTGAAGAAAGTTTGAACAAAAGATTGGGTGCTGCCACTGCTGAAATGGAATACGCTCAAACCGGTGCTCACGATAAAATTATTGTCAACGACGACTTGGACAAAGCATACACTGAATTGAAAGAATTTATTTTTGAAAAATAAATTTTGTGATGGAATAACTACTACTGTTGGTCATCATTATATTTTACAAGAAAAGTTTATCATCATGTTAGGTTATTGATCTATTTCATGTATTTTTTGAATATTAAAGCCAGAAACCAATTGTAAAGAAAAAGCAAAACAAAACAAAACAAAACTGAAATAAAAAGAGCAATATTTTGTATATTGTCAAAGTACTTTTTATATGTAGAACAAAAAAAGCTATGATATATAAAAACAGATTTATATATACTTTTATTTTATTTTATTTAGAGAGCAAGATAATATACAATATACACAACAATTCAATGGCATTTGAAAAGAAGAGTGTTTAGCTTGATGGAAAAAAACGATGTGTAGACGTGATTAAGATCTATTTTCTACTTGATCTTAAAAGCAGCAACAAACACACGCGTCTTTTTTCAAATAATTTTTAAAAAACTAACAAATTGGTTAGATGCATAACTGAATGTTACCAATATTAAACCTATTAAACCTATTTAACCTATAAAAATCTATAAAAACTTGAGTATATATGCTTAACAAAACCAGTTACGCATACAAATCACCTTGGTTTATCCGGAACCTTGTTTTTATTCATGAATCGGGATCTACTAAGTTTGCTACTGACTAGAGCATCTTCCAAAATCTGTAAGCATTCTGCCTCTGGAATTCCCCTGGAAATATCTCTCTCTACGGCACGATATATGAGCTTTCTTCTTGCATACATTTTAGCGACTTTGGGTGAATTCCGCCATTTCGCCCCATATTTTTCGTTCATGTCCTTGGCACAAAGTTTGTTGCAATAAGAGACAGTGTATTCTTTCCACATGAATTTAAATGTTTTTGGCGCAGTAAAAAATTTAAACCTTGGTATTTCCGAAGATTTGGACGAGTGTGGGTGGCGGAGAGCTGTGCTTTCAACAGCATGAGAAGTGTCATTTGAGTTGCCATTTCATTTTTTGTTTCTGGTACAAGTAACAGGTTTAATAGAAGAGTATTTGTAAATAGCATCCATTTTCAAGTTGATCTCTCTAATTAATTCTAGCAAATTGTTCATCATTATGCTCATCTTATCGTTCTGTCTACCAACCTGAGTAGATAACTCAGCGAGTGCAGAAGCCACGTTAGGATGGTTCTCCTAGTTGATAAAAAAGGGATTCATTTTTATTTCTTTGTTTTGCAAACTCATTGTGCTTTTTTATTCTCGATAGTGGTATTTTTTATTGGATTGTATTTGGTGTTAAATCTTATCTGTATTTTAACTAATACCAAATCAAATCAATTTATCTTTTATTTATTGGATAATATTTTTTTTTTGCATGGATTTTTTTTTGTTTTTCGTCTTTCTTCTTGGTCTTTTTTTTTTTTTCCTGGTAATGTCGTGGTTTAGCCTCAGAAGAGATACTTTAAGATAACGTTTACCTCCCTTTGGTATTTTATTATTATTTTGGTTTCTCTAAATACATACCAATGACTTTATTAATATGACCTCAAAAAACAAAAACCAACATATACCAAAAAAAAAACGATTAACCATGTCTATGCCATCTAGTTTTGACACCGCTGACCAAGACGAACTAAACCAATTGGTCTTCCACGAAAAAATTATCAAACATTGTAAACAACAACCACTAGTCCCACTCGGTGTTTTGGGTACCACTGGTGCTATTCTTCTTGCTATTAAAAACATGAGAGGTGGTGACAAGCAAAGAGCCAATTATTGGTTTAGATGGAGAGTCGGTCTACAAGGGGCCACTGTTGTCGCTTTAGTTGTTGGGTCTTTAATCTACGGAAGTACCTCTGCTGCAGCCAAGAAGACTCAAGACGACTTGAACAGAGAAAAAGCCAAAAAGAGAGAAATGTTATGGATTCAAGAGTTGGAAAGAAGAGATGAGGAAGCCAAGGCCAGAAGAAAGAAAGCAGAAGAAGCCAGATCCAGATCCCAACAATTGAACCAAGACGCCTCCCAACTACAAGAAGAATTGAGAAAACTAGAAGAAGAAATCAAAAAGTCCTCTGAAAACGCTAAAAGAAATTAAAGAAAGTAATGACTAAATTCTTGAATTTTTTTTTTGCTGCTGTTGTTGTTTTTAGTTTAATGAATTCTCTTTTTGGTTTGTCTTACTACTTTTGAAGTCTCGAGTTTAAAACACTCTGTTAAGATTATTTTTTTACTTTAATGTCCAGATATAGATATGAATTTTGCATGTATATATTTTTTTTCACATCGGCATCTCTCTATTATCTGTTTTATACGGTAAGCATTGTTTTGCAGATGGTACATTTCATATATTCACATATATCTTTTTAATTACGAATTACCTTTATGAACTCGCATTAGGGATCATTGCCTCTGTCTAGTAAAACGTAAAGACCGATCGGAATATTTACAATTGACAGTTTTGAACTAAAATTTATTGTGTTTACCGAAATCCCGGATTTTTGTTTTGTCTTTTTTTCGAAAACGTGATTTTGTTGTTACTTTCCTTTGTGAGAACACATACATCTTGATTTTATAGCTCACTGAGTCTCCTGATTTAATCACCTTTAGAGTTGATTGATATGGATAAACCATATTTGAATGTCAAATTTTTTTTAAAACAAGCAGAGACAGTAAACAAGAAAAAAAGTTGAAAAGATAAATTGAAGATTACTATGCCAGAAAATATATTGCTTTTGGATTCTTCAAAAACGGTGTTGGTAAGTGTTAGCGTTTCTCGAGAAGGACTTGGCAATAGTAACAACGCATTATTGGAGATTGTTAAATGCGAGCCCAAGTCTACTTTTGCGGACTTGAAACAATATATCAAACATAAATATCCTGAACTTGGAGGAAGAGGTTTTAGTGTTCATCAAACACAGCATGATAGAAGTCTTAGATCAGAAGTGATTCCCCTTGACAAAGAAAAACATTTGACTGTTGACCAGTTTGTTTCTCGAGCCAGGGGAAATTTTTTGCAAGTTGATTTAGTAAAGCGAAATTTAGTTTTTCAAGAAGAGCAGGATAGTACAGATTTTGATAATGGGAACCATTGTATTTCTATACACACTGAAATGAATGTGTTGTCTGTACAAAAGAGAATAAAGTTCCCATGTTGGAAAGATGTATCCATATCCAAAGTCACATTGTCTCACCTATTAGAAAAATGTTTGAAATACATGAACGATTATGAAAAGTTGAATAATGGTGCACATTCGGGGAATTTTTGTGTTTTTGGAATGCATTCTACAGACGACATTATCAGTGTGAATTTCAATGGCAAGACTTACACCAGGGAACAGGTCATTGAATTGGAAAACACTTTTTTGCAAGACGTTATTGGATACGATGTCATTCCATCTGGGAGAAACGTATGCTTGATGATGTATATAAACCACAACCAAGGATCAGTAGGACAAGCAGAACAGGCACAAGTCGAACAGGTTTCAGAGAAGAGGGTTCTTGAATTTATCAGCGAGAGTGAGTTGATTACTCAAGAGATGAGTATCAATGCTGATGACACCATCACCACAGTTCATGACGTGAAGGAGTATATTTGTTCTGTGTATGCTCATGCGACTAGAATAAACACCAAGGACGTGAAATTAATTTTTCAGGGGCATATATTGATGGACAAAAACTTGCCAATAATGAGTTTTTTCAAACTGGATAATGGGTTTAGGAATAGACTGAAGATGCATGTTGTTATCAACACAGACTCCTTTTTTAGGTACAACGAAGACGAACCTGGGTTTTGGACAGAGTTGTTTCACAATCCAAACAGGTTTGTTTTCATGAACAGAGTAACTCCTCAGCCTGAAAACGCTACTGGGTCAGCTCCTCTTTCTGTTACTAATATTACTACCACTACAAGCTATACAATTCAAAACAGATTAAATTTAAATCATGGAATGTCTGGAGTTTCTATGTCTAGAACAGGATCTCATGCACAATCCCGTGTATCCATTGATCACACGATCAAGACTCCCGACAGTGAAAAAAATAGAAAATACAAATTATATGATTCTGTGGGAAACCTTATTGAAGAGGTATCAAGTTCTAACTCGTATTCTAAGATAGCTATCAAAAACCAAGAATACATGATACCAAGCACTGTTCTAGACGAACCATTTGATTATTTCCTTGAATTTGAGCCAGGAAGTGCTGTTGGGAACATTGCTCAATTTGAACAACAGCAATTAGAAAATAAGGAACAGAGTGTCAGTGTCAAGATACCAAAAGAGAGCTTTATTGTTCAGAACAATGTTATTTTGTTGGATGCAGATTTTGTTCAAGAGCTTGGTGCAAAGTTTGAGACATCTTTGTTATCTTCCACATTTCATACCAATTTAAATCTCAATGATCACACTAGTGGTATATCTCACGGGTCAAGAACAGGTAGTAATATTATGACAGAAAGCATTGTGATTATTCCTGAAAACCCTTTCATTGAAATCTTCAAACAAGTGTTATTTTTATTATGCCGTAGTGTGTATTTGATAATAAGATCCAGTATATTGGGGATTATCATATTGTTGCAAGTTTCTACATTTTTACCACTGAATTATACCTTAATATTGGTTGGATTGAATTTTGCAGGTAACTTTTGGGTTTGTACTGAATTATGGGATCTTTGGACTGATTATTTCCATTTACAAAGATTAAGTGATTATGATTACAACAATATATATAAAGACATCATATTGAAAGATGATATTGAAGTGGCTCTTTTGATTGAATGGAAAGACAACTTTATTGTTCGTAGATTATTATTCCAAGGTATACAAAATGATAAAATAAGTATGAACCTAGATATATTGAGAAACTGGCAAGAATTTGGACTAACTTTTAATATTGATGAGAATGGCAATGTGAATGTTCCTGAATTAGACCTTGGTCACACCATGGATGTTGTATTCAATACATTAAAGTTTAAACCTGATTTGAAACATACCAGAGAATACAAGAAATTGATATCACCTCTTATTGATTATTTTAAAACCAATTTGAATTCATGGAAAATCACTGGGTTCCAACAAACGGTCCATTCCGAGTTTTTAGAGACTTCTGCGTTTAATGCCAATATGAATTCCAATGCCAACTCTTCTTCTAATGAGGAACTACTATTGGAAGAAATCGAATTGAATGATCAAGAAAGGGAAGCTGAATTGTTGGAAATCAAAGAATTAAAGAAATTGATTAATGTTCTGAGAAACCATTTTAGACAGAAAACCATGTACAGAAGGTTTATTTCCAGGGTTGTGTCGTTTTTCAACTCTGATCTTGTTGTGCTTGCCATTCCTTCGTTGGCGGATACGTCTGTGCACGATCCTGTTATTATTAACAACAATACCAATAACAATCAGAATCATGGGTTTATAAGAACTGCAGTCAAGGTAGTGTACAAGACATTATTGTCTGCGGTGCAAACTGTACTTTTATTTTTCTTAATTTTCATTCCGCATTTTCAAAGAATATTTGAGAGAAAGATGAACGAACGAGAAGAACACGAGGAAGAGCTTGTCAGACAGGAAGAACAGCACGAGGAAGAACTCCAAGAGGAAGAACTCCAAGAGGAAGAACAACAACAAGAAGAAACACACGAGATTGTCGAAGACGAGGAAGAAGACCTTATTGTTGAAGTTATCGATGAAATCGACGACATCGACGACAACAATGCCAATGCCAATGCCAACACTACAGGTTTCAACAGATAGTTGTACAACTATTCATAAGGTCTCACGTGTACTATTCCGCTTACATGTATGTTGTATACAAGTGTATAACTGTACGTTAATACTATTTAAACAGTCATGTTACTATAATCACCCCATATACTCTCTCTCTCCATCCCAAACGACTCAAAGTCAAATAAGAGTCTAGACTATTTAACGTATTACAAATTACGTAACCTTCCCATTACTCATCAAATTACGTAACCTTTCCGTCTTCTTGTTCTACTACTACTATAAGATCAGCACAAACCACATTGATTAAAAAGTTCTAGACTTTACCAACCTTTAGAAAACAATGCAGAACACAGTGACAATACCTTGTCAAGTCATATTGAATATTCCTTACATAATACACGTGTCGTATATACGTCTATACCATAATTAATTAACCCACACACCACATATATTTATTAAACTGACGTATTTTTCATGGTGTTGTGTGTGGGTGTGTGTGTGCTGTTACCTGAAAAAAGAATAGAACATTAAAGAATAAAAAAAAATGCATACAAAAAAAAACAAGGTAGGTTTTCAAATAGAAAAACGTGCAGTACAATGATAGTTGATTAGATTGTTTAAGCGAGACTGTGTGTTGTTTGTTGACAGGGGAAAAAAACGTAAAATTATAAACACACACACCTTGATTTTTATGATTTGAAAAAAGTGTTGATTTTTAATATTTTGTATATAAGGAACACTGAATTATATATAAGGTTTCTGATTTAATGAAAGTTTAATCAATTGATAGGAAGATAATTGGATTATTCTAAATATTCAATTGTAATCATTATTAGTCAGCAAGAAAGGAGAAAAAACCATAGTTTCATTACTAACCCCTCATATCACACACACATATATCTATAATGGTCGCTCAAGTTCAACAACCTGCCCCAAGTTTCAAAAAAACCGCTGTTGTCAACGGTGTTTTCGAAGAAGTCACCTTGGAACAATACGCCGGTAAATACGTCGTTTTGGCTTTCATCCCATTGGCCTTCACCTTTGTCTGCCCAACTGAAATCATTGCCTTTTCTGAATCCATCAAGAAATTCCAAGCTTTGGGTGCCGAAGTCTTGTTTGCTTCTACCGACTCTGAATACTCCTTGTTGGCCTGGACCAACGTTGCCAGACAAGACGGTGGTTTGGGTGAAGTCAACATCCCATTGATTGCCGACACCAACCACTCCTTGTCCAAAGACTACGGTGTCTTGATCCCAGAAGCCGGTATCGCTTTGAGAGGTTTGTTTGTCATTGATCCAAAAGGGATTGTTAGACAAATAACCATCAACGACTTGCCAGTTGGTAGATCTGTTGACGAAGCTTTGAGATTGGTCGAAGCCTTTGCCTGGACCGACAAAAACGGTTCCGTTATGCCATGTAACTGGACTCCAGGTCAAGCCACCATCAAACCAGATGTTGAAGGTTCCAAAGAATACTTTTCTGAAGCCAACAAATAAAAAGTTTGAAGAAAAAATGATTGTTTTAAAAGGATAATACTTGTCTTTTTTTTTCTATATTTCCATTCTATACTTTTATATTATATATATACACCTTTTTTTAATGAAAAAATAAATAAATAAAAAAAAAAATTATGAAAAAATTACAGCCTACACCATCATATACACATTGTGATAGGTGAGATGGTTTACGCATCCTCTGTAAACTCGTATCCTGTTGAAGCAAATACTCTGTTTAAATACTTTTTCCATGCTTTTTTACTCTTTACTAATTTCTTGCAATATTTTAGATATCCACCAACAAGTAAGGACTCCATTCCAGTGTCTTCAAACGTATACTCAAGCTCATACTCCAACGTTGTTGTTTCTGGATGTTTCTTGTATTTTTTATTTAGGTTTTCCAAGTCCAGATAGTATTGTTTATAGGACACAGGAGAAAACAATTGTGGAGTGTATGCAGGACCCAATGGGTTCTCATCAGGCATCTTACGTGGAACACTTTTATCTTTTTTATTTTTCCTCTTTTTCCTATTTTTCTTTTCTTTCCTTTTTTTGCCAAGAACATCCACTACTTTATTTTTAAATTTGCTGAAAAGACCATTGTTGTTGGTACTAGTATCTTGATCAACATTTTCTTCCTCATTCAAACCTCTCATCACTTCATCATCAATTTCTTTGAACACCTGTTCCCAAGGTCTGAAACTTTTTTGAGCATGTACGTTCACTTGCTCATCATCATAAAGACCAGTGATATTGTATTCCCAGACCCTGAACCCAGGATTAAATGTAGGCAGCACTGATGCAGCTACATTCACCACAAAATACTCTGACATCAATTTTTCAAAAGCAGCGTCGTTCTCTTCAACAGTATATGAGTCTATTTCTCTGTTTTTCAATTTCTTGCTCACACCCTTGTACTGTTTCACCAATTTGTTGATATATTTCATTTTGTTGACTGGTTTGGCACCCATCACAGTAAACTCATCCTGAATATCATAGTCATCACTGTCCATCTGTTCTACTTGAAAACCAAGTCTTTCATCATTGTCATCATAGTCATCATAGTCATCCTCACTCAGCGTGGATAGAGACTTTACACCATATATATTTTTCAATTCTTTGCGGAGCTGTTTCCCAGCAATAGGAACAAAATGGTCCAAGTTCATGTGTCCATACAACCCACCAACTATAATGTCTCTATACTCCCAACACCATAGACTGAACTTCATGTAGCACGAGTTTTCGTAGTTCTTCTCAAGAGGCGGCACATGCCCTGTTAGCCACACCTTCATTCCTCTATCCCTAAACTCTTCCATCAAGTACCCAAACCATATCAACAACTGATACCCGGGTTGGTCTTTATCATTACAATTATCCACCATTGGATTAGACTTGTAAAATAACATCGTGTTCAAAGACACGACAGCTAGTTTCCCAGGAACAACCTCCTGGAAGAAACTCATAAACCTGTCAAATGAAATATGCTGATCCTGTGATATGAAAGCCGACCACATCTTGTAGAAACTACGGATATATTGCCCTGGACCCAAATCCAGCACGTTATGTGGGTACACATCGTTGTTTCCCACTGACGGAATGATAGGCACAATCTCGCCCTGGAACGTTGGTGAGTAGAACCTCGTCACTAGATCATTCACCTGCTCGTTCACTTGCAAGATCTCCTCCTGTGTTCTCGGTATCTTACGGTCGTTGTCATGACGCACGTTGTCTCCGGTCCACACAATGAAATCAATGTCAGAAAGCGGGAACTCGCGACTGATCCACTCCAACGTCCCTTCCACCAGGGCAAACGACGCATCGCACCCGGCCATCGCGGTCCCGTACTTGGTCGCGCCTTCAACTTCCTTTTTCTTAATGCCATTGGATTGATCAATGCGGTGACATGCAGAATCAAATGACCCTCCTTCGATATAATGTGGGTCAGGATGCATGTCTGTTATGTGAATAAACCTACCAGCAAGTTTCCGTCCAGAGACTCTATTATTTTTATTTGAAGTTGACACAGCATCATCATTCTCCACAGAACCACTCATCACCTGTGTCCCACTATCTGTTCTTCTTTTAAATTTGACCCATTTGTTTGAAATATAACTCAACAGGTAGTCATCACTACCACCACTACTACTACGACTAACACTCATCTCCATTGGTAGCAGAAAAACCAACACAGCAGTAGTAATAAACATCAGCGGCAATATGAGTAAGACATACCAACTTTTTTGCAACCTATGTTTCTTTGTACCTGAAGTCATAGGTTTCATATTTGAACCATTTGTTACATCCACCCCCATTATGTTTTCTCAACTAATTCAAAGGTATCTTGTATGTAGGGTTCGGATATGTTTTCTTCTCTTTTTCTTTTTTTCATTAAATAATTCTAAACCAAATCAGACTATACCTACTTAAAAAAGTATTATTAAAATCAAATATAGTTAATCATCTATGATTCAATCATGACAATAATAATTGATAGTTGTTTAGATGGTTCCCAACCCCCCCCTCTATGTAAAAACAAAACCCATGGTGTTGCATGATGACATTTGTTTTTTTTTTTTTTTTTTTTTTTTTTTTTTTTTTTTTTTTTTTTTTTTTTTTTTTTCATTTCTTCTTCTTTGTTTTCTTCTCTGTTTTCTTGAAATTCTAAAATTTTTTTTACTTATTGTCTGTTTAATAATAATAATAAGACAATCAGCACGTGGAGGTATTGTTAAGATATTTACATTTTTTTTGTCGTTGTTACCCTCTCTTTCAAATATGTCCGACAAAAATATTACACATCCGAACAATCTTTGAACATGTTTTTTTTCCTTTTAAAAAATCACGGACATCGGTATAATAAGTTATCCCAATTAGGCAAGTACTTTGATTTGCTCTTAAAGAATCGCAGTGAAACCATTCAACGATGTTTAAAAAAAAAAAAAAACAGAATCTCTCCCACATTTGTACGGTCAATTCTAAAAAGATATCCAAATTAGGAAAATTGATTACAAAAAAGGAAAATCGAAAAAAACAATCAACGCAGAAAAAACAACATAGACATACAGAGAGACTAACATAAGGACATACATAATAGACAATCTACATACAAAACACAGTACAATGGTGAACTATCTTATAGAATGAATGGTGATCTTTTGCTTTGTTTCTTACAGATTGCCTGAGTGTGTGTGTACCTTTGTCGATATGAGATGTCGCTTAATTTAATTTACAGTAGTAGTTAGTTGTTCCTACTGCAGTGTGAATGTTTTTTTTTATAAGAGTGACGCGAAAAAAAGTTGCAATAATAGGTACTGCAAAACACCGTAGACATCTGTTTTTTTTTCATTGTACCTTACCTTCTCTCTCCCCTTTTTGGAGGTGGAAAAACTCTTTTGGAAAAACCGTAAACAAAAAAAAAACAAAACCCAAAAAAAAAAAGAAACAATTAAATCATCACAATAGAAATATCAACACAACTCTTTTAGAGTATCGAACAATGAAATCGTGTCTTGGTCTTGAAATTGTGCGAGAGAGAGAGAAAGAGAGATAACTTGTTCGAATTAAATCTAGTTTATTACTCAATAAATAATTTAGTGAATGTTGTTTTTGAATCTTTAATAGTTTGATCCAGTATTGTAATTTTTTATTTATTTACTAAAAAATAATATTATCTGTTGTTTCTTTATTCTCACACATTTCTTATTAGTTGGACTAACTTGTAGAAAAAAGAAAAAGAAGAAGAAGAAGAAGATCAACAAGACCCAAAGTTTTACTGAAACATATCTTTGCTTATAGGTTGAAGAAATAGAAGAAAACACAAACAAAACCACAACTTTGAACTTTTTTGTATGTTTTGAGACAATAATTCGGTTTATTATTTTGTTTTTTCATAGATTTGTTGTTTATCCCCTTTCCACTCATTTGCTTCATAACTATCACATCACTACCAATAAAATATAATATATTAACAAAACCAACCAAGAATCATGACATTAATGCAACAAACATATTCCAATAATTACAAATCGAAAAACACGTTACCGTCCATTTCGACTCTGTTTTTAGCAAACAAAAGCAAGGGCAGCTTGATGAATAACATACAAGAGAATAGTTCTCCATCTACAACAAGATTTCTAACCAACGAGAATGGTACTATAAACCTACCTACTCCCTTTTCCAATTCCAAAGAGTACGCGTCTCATAGTATTAGTAGTAGTAGTAGTAGTAGTAGTAGTAGTAGTAGTACGAGTAGTACCGTCAGCAACAGTTCTGGTGGGTTTGAGAGTAGGTCACATTCGTCTGGGAATAGTCCCTTAGGCATGGACACAAGATTGGCTGCTATGGGTGTTCCAATGGGAGGCTCGATTTTGCTTTCTAACCAGGGATCCTACTCTGGGAACTCCTTTCTAGAGGGATCACACATCCCACACCCGTTGGTGACACCGAGAATTCCAAAGCTTTTGTCTGGAAACACAACTGCACACAGAGAGTATGGGAACACTAGTCATGTTGTACATGGAATGAACACGCCAGACAGATCTGGGTTTAGTGATCTTTATCATAAGAAAAGTGCTTTTGCTTGTTCTTCCACTCCGATCATTGAGGAAAAAATATCGGAAAGTAGATTTGAAAACCAACCCACTGAACTGACAAATGTGCAAGAAAACAAGCAGCATGCAAGAACATCGGCTCCTGGTTCACCAACTCCCTTACCGATCACTCCACCAACTATGTCTAAGTTTAAAATACGATCGTCCAAATCTTTTAAAAAATCTGTGGATTCAACAACAAGTAAAGCACAACAAGGAACGACTTTGAAGTTGAAATTACACACAAATAAAAGTTTGTCCTTTTCTACATCCAAGACAATTAAAAAAAAAATTAAATCAAACGTTAACATGAAGAACTCATCTGACGTGAAAAATTTAACCGATAACATCACCGATAATAGCATCACCAGCAATACTCTACAAAATGTGAAACAGGACTCTGTTTTAGATATAGCAAGTGGAAAGCTTGCGAGAAGCTCTTGTTCAAATGGGAATTTGTTTTCCAAAGATATCGAAAACGCCCCAACTACCACTAGTGATGAAAAAATTAGTCACGTCATTTCAACATGTGATGATCCAAACTTGTCTATTGCACGTGATCCAGATACTTCAGGGGAGATTGTTGTAGCCAAGGCCAGTACTAATGTTTTCTACAATGGCGGAGCTTCTGTACCTTCTGCAATTATTTCTAATACTCTTGAAGTTAGTCATGACAATAAAAAGAGCAAAAATTTGAGTAATAGGAAACTTGCTGGAACTAGAAAAATAAGTGGGACTCAAAGCAGCGATAAAAGTAGTTTGAATAGCAAAGTTGAGTTTGCATTTATTTCCCACTCTCAAAGGTCTTTTTGTAATGAGGAAGAGCCTGACATCGACAATGCTCAGCTTGCTAGAAGGAAAAGAAGAAGAACAAGTAGACAAGAACTAGCATTTTTAGAGGGGGTTTTCGAAAAGGACTCTACACCAAACAAACAGAAAAGACAGGAACTGGCAAATATTTGCAAAATGTCTGAAAACTCTGTACAAATCTGGTTTCAAAATAAAAGACAAACCATGAAAAAGAAGAAAATTAAGCTGCAAATGTTACAGCAGCAACACCAGGAGTTGAAAGAATGATATAATGACCAACACACAACGAGTTCCCAATGTTTGCAAAGCAAAAAACACACAAGCATCGGAATTCGATATTTATAGATAAAAAAAACATACATACAAAAATACAGGCCAAAAGATATATATAATATATAGTGTCTTGACTACAAACATTTAATATATTTGGATGACTACAAAAAAGAGCCCCAGATTATTTAAGTAATCACACTGACGAACCGGAGAAAAATCAAGAATACAAATAAATAAACAAATATGTAGTGCGCAAAAAGTAGAATTTTGTAATTGATGATAAATTTTGTAAATTGCTTTGAAATATATATAAAATTTAATAGTATATATGTGATATAAAATATAAAGATAAAATTATTTTGTTTAACAAAATAACTGAATTGGAATTAGATAATATCGATTCAAAGAATTTAACCTCTTCTTCTACCAGTGGTTTTGGTGTGTTGACCTCTGACTCTCAAACCCCAGTAGTGTCTGATACCTCTGTGAGATCTGATTTTCTTTAATCTTTCCAAGTCATCTCTCAATTTGGATTCCAAGTTGTTGGCCAAGTTGTGGTAGTCTTTACCATCGTTGACATCTTTTTGTCTGTTCAAAAACCAAGCTGGGACTTTGTATTGAATTGGGTTTTGCATGATTTGGACAATTCTTTCCAATTCTTCTTGGGTCAATTCACCAGCTCTTTTTTGCAAACTGACATCGGCTTTTTTACAAACCAAGTTAGCGTATCTTCTACCAACACCTCTGATGGTGGTCAAAGCGTAAACGATTTTGATGTTACCATCAACGTTAGTGTTTAACAAACTGTTTAGAAATATTAATATTGTGCTTTTCACGCTCTATTTCCTTGTCGATGTTGTCAATTTGTTTTCGAGAAAACAATCAACACATCAAACAACAAAAAAAACTTGAGTAAAAACATATATTAAAACTTGTTAGTAAAATTAATTCTATTTCTCAATTGTTTAGTGAACTAACTAAAAGTATTCAAGATTGAAATGATTTTGATATAGATTGAGTTTCCCAAAAACCGTCATTCAATGTGAAGTCATACATAAAAACACACACAGCAAATTTAACATGTAACCAATGACTCATACACAAACACACAGATTCCATAACTTTATTCCATTCGAAACAGACCCAATAAGTGTGTATTCTGTGTTGTTTAAGCCGCCCATACACACAGACTTCGCATTGTAAAGTTATATTAGTGTACCAAGTTTCTCGATATAAAGGTATGAAGGCGATGGACATTGAATGATATTGTCGTTTGTGCACACTTGTTTCCTAAACATAAAAATTTCATTGATAACAGACAAAAAAAACTTAACAATAGTTTTCATCCATATGGTGTTGCATAATTAATTTTAAAGCAGCCTAGAATACTAAAACTGCCATAAACATCAATCAAAAAAACATCTGTTAACATATATGTTATGCATAGAATATAACAGTTCATGCTTCACCATCTGAATGATAGAACTCAAAGTCCATGTATGGCCACACTACATCAGAGATGTGTATACAAATGTACTTACGGTATGGCATACTTGCTCGTCATGTCTCTTTCAAAAAATACTGTTTATATCTCTTTCATCTGTATTGTGTGAATGTAAATGCGAACTAGTCGGTTTGCATATCATGCGTATACAACCACAAATATGTGCAAACAGTTCTATTCTTTTTTTGTTTTAGTTCATTCGTATTATGAGGTTTATATTTGTATCTGTGTGTTGACCTTGGCATGGTGGTACCACGTCTCTAAGCCACGAACAACATATGTTCCAGTTGTCGATGAATCTTCCTCTATGTGTGTGTTTTATGTTGTCTGTTTATGTGTGTACATCATATATCATTTCTAACATGTATACTTTTTCGTTGTGTTCACTCTCTTTTCTTGCTTTCCCGTTATGATTGGTAATCTTTTGCTCAAGCAATAATATCTCGTTATACATACCGCAAAATGTGTTGGAAAGAACCTTTTTCTTGAACGATTAAAGACATTGTATTATTCCCTACTTGATTGGGTTTTTTCTCTTTTTTATTTACCAAAGTAGACACCTGTAAGAAATGTTAAATAAGATGTACTAAGAGGGTTCCAAAATATTATAAAGCGTAACGCAGCACAGACTCATTAATACATGTAACAGCAGCACACATGCTACACATGAAGGTTGATGAATTTCCAAGCAATTGGGACCTGCGTCAGTATACAACTCAATAAATAAGCACTTAACGTTGAGGTGAAATTAATACCCATCAAGACATACTAATAAAAACTTAAGAAATGAACATGAAATTCACAAATATTGCAAAAGTTTTCTTAATCTGTTACAATTCCAACTTTTTTTTTTTTACTCGTCTCTGATTTTTTCAAGATTTTTTCAGCATCAACAAACTCCCTCAAGCAAAAAACAGGAAAAAAAAAAGAAAAACCTGGGAAAAAAAGTGTACAAAAAAGGAAATTTTTGGAAAAAAGAAATTTTCAGAAAAAAAACACAAAACGTATAAACGTCAGACGTTTATCTGTCACTAACATTCATAAATAACTGATTCGAGATTAACACCGATATGACTTACTAAAAACGTCGCACCAATTGTGTATAAGATAGTGAGATATGCCTTTTTAACTGATTTGAAAGATGGATAGTTAATTTAGGCTTGGTTTCTTTGAGCTTAAGTTATTTAAAATATAAAAAGCAAGTAAGAGAACTATGTAGATCAAGAGCTCAAGTAAAGGTCACAGTTATGTCCTTTCCCGTTGTGGTTTTTCTTGTTTGGATGATCTTTGTTTATGGTTTTGCTTATAGAAAGTGAGAATTGGACCAACTAATAATAATATGTGAGCCTAGAGATATCAGCTGTAGGCTCAGACTGCACAGAAGAACATCAGAGTTTAGGCTGGGTATATTGAGTTAGCCCGAACATTCCCAATCAACATAGACTCAAGTGTGAGCCTATGAGTGGTTCAAATAATGTACTTTAGTCTAAAACGTGAAACTTCAATGGGCATTAGAACTACTATTTCTGCCTATAGAAAATAAAACTTCCTAATACGAACATGTGATACTGTTTTTTTGTCACAAATAAGAATGTTTTTTCTTCTTTCATGTTGGATGAATCTATGCTTTTTTTGTTCTTTAGATAAAAAAATATTTGTTGTTTTAATAAGTTGGACAGTGTACGGGTGAGACAAACTTTCTTTGTCATAAAAAGTTTACGAAATGTGTGGGTGTGAAATCTAGAAAATTGATTTTTTTTATTTCAAAGGTCATGTGATATTTTTTAAAAAAAAATGGAAAATGTCTTGATGAAGAAAATTTTCAAGTGTTCAAGGTGAGCAAGATCTCAAGTGTCCCAGCATTACATCTTTAAATGAAGTATGACTTCAGGGAGTTAAGATGTTCTAATTTTGTGAATATATCAAATCAATTTTTGTTTTTTCAAAAAAAAACGTCAAAGCACACTATTTATAACTATTGTCTATATACAGATAATCTATGTAATACTTGTTTACTATATTACTCTTTACGAAATGGTTGTTATTGATATAAAAGTTCTTTTAATTTCATTCTGTTTCTTTTCTTTGCTTTGCATGTCAAGTAAATGTACATTGTTTGTGTATAATGATTGTGGACCGAAGTGATGTAATATTAAATTATAACTAATGTTGCTTATTCAACATGGTTCATAACAGCCAAATATTCCAAGGCACCCAATTCAACAAACACTCTGTTGGCTTTCAAGATGTCGTTAATACCGACGAATTCTTTTGGCAAAATGTTGATTTTTTTACCGTATTTTTTCTCAATTAGTTCAATCAAATTTTCTGGAGCTTCGTTAGTGATAAACAACAAGTTTTTGCTGTTTTTCAAATTATGTTTTCTTAGAAAGTTTTCAAAGATTAATTCTCCTTCTTCAACCAAATCTTCACTTAATTGCTGGTCAGTGACCAAGTCTAGTGCAACAGTATCGTTTTGGTGAACACCTTGGGCATCAGCAGCAGAGTCTAAAATTTCACTGTTACCAATAACAAATAGTTTTCCGCTTTTGTATTGGTGACTCAATGCAACATTGAAAGCTTGCTGGTAGACTTTGAATGGCAAATCGGTGTGTGGGTTGTTTGGTTCTCTTCTACCAAATGCTCTACCACCTCCAATTCTGATTGGAGAGTTGGCATCACCCACTCTGGCTTTACCAGTACCTTTTTGTTTATGTAGTTTTCTTCTGGAGTAACCATTGTCACTTCTACCAACAACGATATTACCGGTTCTCTTGTTGTCGTTTTCGTAAACAACAGCTTTCCACAAAATGTCTCTTCTCAATGGAGCGTCCAAGAAAGTGGCTGGGACTGGAACAAAACTCAATGGTTCCAAAGAAGGAAAGGCTCTAGTGGTGGCTAAAGTATAACTTGGTGGGACTGCTGCATTTGGTAGTTTGGCAGCAGTAGATTGAAGTCTTTTAGAAATGGCAGTGGCCACTTTATTGCTGGTAGATCTCATCATTTTCACTATGTATTAAAGTATAACTTTAAGCTGATTGATTTAATTCCTTAGTGTATGGCTATTTAGCTCTTTTTTTCTTAGTACTTTTTTTTGTAAATTGCAAATGATATCTTACAATCAATGAGGGATCTTGCTGATTCCAGATTGTTCAATAAAATTTTTTTGGTTCACGAATTTTCCAAAATTTTTGAAAAAAAAAAATAATAATTCTATGATATTTTTCAAGTGGGAAACAGGCATATAACGATGCGGGTATTAAGCGGGGTAAGTTTTAAAAACATTTCTTTTTCAAAAAAAAAAAAAAAAAAACAAAAAAAAAATATGAATTATTGAACAATCACCAAACTATGAATGTCTATTCATCAATGAGTTAATTGGATTCCACTAGATTCTGTTCTAACATATATTTGACTGGTGATTCATTCACTTGGGAGTGTAGATACATCTAACATAAAAAAAAAATACCAAAACGTACAAACTGAAAAGCACGAATGTCCAAGGCTAGATATTTTTTGGAACAATGTATTCCTGAAGTCGATGATTTCGTCACTCAAGGTATTTTCACTAGAAGTGAAGTCAGCGCAATTATGCGTAAGAGAACAGATTTTGAACACAGACTATGTAGCAGAGGGTCTAGTATTGATGATTACATTAGATACATTAACTACGAAGGTAATGTTGACAAGTTGAGACAAAAAAGAATCAAAAGGGTTTTGCAAGGGAGCAAGAAACCAAGTATCTCCGATAACACGATCCAAAGAAGAATCGATTTTATCTTTCAAAGAGGGTGTCGAAAATTCCCAAATGATTTGAAATTTTGGTCCATTTATTTGAATTACTTGAAAGGTAAAGGGAACAAAGTTTCTTACAAGAAGATCCATTCTGTTTACAATCAATTATTGAGACTACACCCAACCAATGTTGAAATTTGGATTTCTTGTGCCAAATTCGAGTATGAAATCTATGCTAATTTCAAGAGTTGTAGAACCGTTTTCCAAAACGCATTGAGATTTAACCCTGACTCCCAGAAATTATGGTTTGAATATATCAAGTTTGAATTGCATTTCATCACCAAGTTGTTGAGTAGAAGAAAAGTTTTGAAATTGATCAATGAAAGAGAACAAGACTTGGACATGATGAACCAAGAAAAAGAAATGAGACAGCAGATGGAAGAAGAAGAAGATGACGGCATCAAATTGCCATCCACTGGTGACTCTATGAAGGACAAATTGAACGAGTTGCCGGATGTTGATATTAACATGTTGGGTAACAATGAAACAAACCCTGCTCTAAAAGGTGACATTGCTTTGGCTATTTTTGATATTGCCATGAAATCATTGTATGATATTTTCTTGAAAAAACACAGAGGTTATAATGCGGACACCGTGGACTCCAGTAAAGAAGAAGATGCGGAATTGATCCAATCTGCCAAGGAGTATATTACCAAGAGAGCTCTAGAATACATTAACTTGTTTGATGTCTTCCAAGATTTAAACAGAGGGTATTTGATCAACCATGTTTTGCAATATTACTTCAACAATGTCATGGATGAAAACTTGGAAATGATGATGATCGAATTAACTTTGGACATCAGATACATGGGTTTGGACAACTTCAACATTGACCAATTGCAACTTTCTGTCAAGAAGTACGTCTCTTTTGTTTCGAAATGCAAATCTCAACAATACAAAACAAGCATTTCCAACGATTACAAGGACTTTTTGAGAGCCCAATTTTTGGAAAACTTGGAAGTCACTGATCCTAAACGTGAAATTTTATCCACCATTATCTCCAGTATATAAACTATACACATATATATGTGAATTGTATAAAATAATATTACCAATAATACGAGTGCCGAAATTCCTTATTTTAAGGGTTCAATCCAGCCTTGCGAACAAAAAAAATCATATATTTTGATCGCCTTCATCGTGTCTATATGCAACAGATCAACACACTCTTTTGAGGTCATTAACCCACCTTTGTTTAATAACTCCCTAAATAATAGTTCTTTAATTACAATGTAAGTTTTGGGCACTATTTTCAATTGCACACAAATACTTTGCTCCTCAGGCGACAACAACGTGTAGTCTGTTGAATGTTGAATATCACTTACCGTACTCATTTTTTTCACTGGTGCGTTGTTTACCAACTGTTTGGATGAAACGTTTTTATTATTTGTACTTAATGCAGATGAGGGTTTTGTGCCATTGACGGGAGCAAGCTTATCAGTGGTACTGGTAGTGACAGAACCAGTTGCCTCCGGAGCCGGTGTCGCACTGTTCGATAAAGAGCTGGCTGTTCTTTGATGGTGTCTTGTTCCTGCAACCACCATGTCTATATCCCCTCCAAATCTCTCTAAAGTCATTTGTCTCTGTAGTTTATCTTTCTCGTACTTGTTACCTGCTTCCACCGTAGTGATACCGTTTTTCCTCCACTCTTGTAGTTGATTTATTCTGTTTCTGCATTTAACTTCCTCCAGCATGTCAGTACTGAACTCTTGAAAATCGTCAGGTGTCATTATTCTTGCGTACGCTTTGATTTTATTATACAACTCCTTGACGTCCTTTGATCTTTTCTTGTCAATGGCAATCATCTTTCTATATTCCATCAAGTTGTTTGAAAAAAGTAATCTTTTCTTTTCAGCCCTGGATGTCAATCTTGACCCGTAGATATCCAAAACAGTCAATTTCAATTCAACATTCAGTTTATTGTCTGTTTCTTCAAATACCATGTCTTTCACCGGATTTTCAGCTTCATTTTCAAACTCAGTTTCAAAATCCAATCTACCAGGCATGAAACCTTGGACCTCATGACACGAAGGCACAGAAGATACAGGTTTCCGTGGCTGCGGCAATGGCAACTTACTGAACTCCTCAATCCTTTCCTTTCTTCTTGTAAGAAATTCATCCTGCGATATACGGAAGTTATAATCTTGAGTAATATCCGGAATGGGATAGCACGGACTCTCCAAGTAGTATTTCTTGTAGTGTTCACCTACTTCGTCTTTTGTTCTATGACCTATGAAATCAGCCACATCCTGCCAATTTCCCAACCCTAGTGTCTGTGACCCCTTGATCATAGCCAATTCTTCATCTGCACCCCAATCATCACAAAGAATAGGGTACGAATGGGTTTCCACAACTTTGTACGGGTGATACGGCTTGTGTTTCCCGGTGTGAGCACCTTTTGCAAAACATAAAACACATAGATCGTAGTTCTCACACTCAGCACATGCAATCCTCACTCTATTTGTACAATCTGCTGTACAGACATCACAATGAAATTTATTAGGCGTTGACATTAATGATTTATTTTCCAGTTGCTATTTATTTGTCACACTGTGCACACTGCCAAGTTTTTATTGTATAAGATAATAACGCTTGGGGATATATGTATGTGTTTTTCTTTCAGTGTTTTTTTTTGTTTTTCCTATTATCTACCCCCTATATAGTTTTCAAAAACAATTTTAAATATCAAAATTAGATAACGTATGATCCTACGCGTATATATCTTAGAAGTACGGAACCTTATTTTACTATTCATAGAATATGTATTCATCGTCGTATTCAGTCGTTCCCAATGTTGTTGATGTATACAATGTTGTTTTACCAAATTGTGGTTTTTTCTTTTTTTTTTTTTTTTTTGTCGTCAGTAATTATACTGGTTTTTTTTTATTACCCAGGAGGTATGGGTTAATTAGTTTATGAAATTACTAATATTTTGTGACAAAATATGCTAAAACATCCAGACATTATTAAAATCTAGTTTTGCTGTGTTTTGAGTAAAAAAATGTAAAATAAAGAAATTAATATTTACATAAAGTATTTTTGGATCTTCATCAGTGTTGTATTAAATATGTGAATGATGATACCATATTAGAGCTAATTGTTCATATGAAAGGCATGATTTGTTTAGTGTAAAAAAAAAACACACTCAAATAATATAATTGCAACATGTAAAGAAAAAATCCAATAAACGACAAGCATTGCTGTATGGTGTCATTTCTTTAAGCTTTGTATTCTTTATTTCAACCATTGAGTTACATTGGAAAATCATAAATACCTATAAGATTACCCGCACTGGGATACACATTTAAGTTTCTTCAAAAACACAATTACCAAAATGTAACAACATCACGTGACACTGCTAGTCACTGCTTGAATTTGTGAGTGAATTGGGTTTTTTTCTTTTTTTCTGTCATGACAAATATGTTTTATTCTTTAAAAGGTTTTCCTATTTAGGACATATTTGTTTTTTTTAGGAATTTTGGATTTTTTTAATATTTTCAATTTGTTTTTTGTTTCTTTTTTTTAATATTTTTTTTGTTTTTTCAATCTATTGGTTTCCATCTCAACTGAACAATTTACGATTTTTGAACCCAACTCAATCAACATTGGTCCTTCAATACGGTTTTGAATATCGTTAGATTGAAATCAGGTTATTGTTATACTGTTTAATAATAATCATTCTGTACGCATGTTCACGGTGTGGTAGCTTGTATTGGTCATGTATGTAGGGTAGGTGCACCTCTGATAGTCAATATATATTAAATGGTGAACACATGCTCGATGTAGTATTCTATCCAGTGATCTCTTGTGATGTGCGTGTTTCATATATTTATTGAAATAATCTTGAAACATTCAATTTTTATCTCTATCCTTTGTCTTTGTTAAAAAAAACCGAAAAACCAAGATCATCGAGACAAAATGGTATGTACACCCCATTATAAAGTTTTAATAGCAATGAAAGAAGTTGACATATTACAAACAGGGAAATTGAAATAGTGGAGACTACAGGCAAAGCATGGCAATACTCAGATTTTGAAAACATACGACCCAACAAGTAAATGGCCTTGTGAGTTCATAACAGGAACATGAGCCGTAGTGAATTAATGAATGAAATAAGAAGAAACCCCGCCCTAACAGGCTAGACATAGTCTTCTGCACATGAACCAATTTTGGATATAACTTATCAAAGGCGTTTGCAAATGAATAGCATGATAAAAAAGATGAAGATATAGTAACACAAAGATATAATATTTCAAGTTCCTGGCACGTTGTGATACGTAAATCTATGATATACATCAGCCAAGAGTGTATGATGATAGTGGTAATATGAGAGGGTTTGTTAAAGAAGGTTCAACACATGAGATTAGAAATGATTGAATAGAGAAGAAAGTACACACATGTCAAACTCAGTGGGAGTTCTTTTTTAGACAACTAATGTTTGTTCATGGAAAGAATGAAGCACTTAGAGGCTATATGTCAGTGTGCTTATTGCATTTTGACTAGTTCATGAAGTATGCGATAACTATTTTTTTATCTAATCACACCCTGTCATGTTAACACGAATCATAATAAACTTTACACGCCGAATTTCCGTTTAGTTTCCTTGAAGATTTGTGGTTAGTCAACTTACATGAATAACAAAGAAAGTTTTATTTACTAACATAAATATCAAATTCATTGGTTTTTTTAATTTACTATATTATTATGATCATCACTATTTTTTTTATTGTTTCTACTTTCTTACCGGTTTCACTGGAGTAATTTGTAGAGGATAAGAAAGTTTGTGATGATTATCGTAATGGTAAAAGGTTACACCATTTTTTTTTTTTTTGATAAATTGATTTATTAAAGGGTAGAGTTAGAACCAAGACTGTTAAAAGAGCTTCCAAAGCTTTGATTGAAAAATACTATCCAAAATTAACTTTGGATTTCCAAGTCAACAAAAGATTGTGTGATGACATTGCTGTTATCCAATCCAAAAGATTGAGAAACAAAATTGCTGGTTACACCACTCACTTGATGAAAAGAATTCAAAAAGGTCCAGTAAGAGGTATTTCTTTCAAATTGCAAGAAGAAGAAAGAGAAAGAAAAGATCAATATGTTCCAGAAGTCTCTGCTTTGGACTTATCCAGATCTAACGGTGTCTTGAACGTTGACAAACAAACCTCCGAAATGGTCAAATCTTTGGGTTTGAAATTGCCATTAGCTGTTTCTGATGTTTCTGCTGTTAGAGAAAGAAGATTCAGAAAAAGAAACTAAAAAGTTTTCCGCAAAATTTTAAAAGATCCAAAAACAGTCATTCAATAGGAACATGATTCAATTTTAAAATTGTGATTCTAGTGCATTGTTTTTTTTTATATTTTCCAAAAAAACTTTTTTACATTCTTATTCATGTATTTTTTTTCCACTAATGAAAAAAAAACACTCATCAAAAAAATCAACAAGCAATAACAAATTAAATTGTATTCAGTTTCTTTTGTTATTATCTATATACGTATATATTACTTGATATATAAATTTAAAACATTTTATACTAATAATGTATATGTATATGAAATTTAAACAAATATGTTTTCCATACTGACTACTAATCTTGTAAATTAAAGCAAAATGAAAGAAAAAGGGGACATAGATTTCAGGGGGTGGAGTGAGCATTAGATAATATCTAGAATTTCATTACTTAATTTTTTCACTTTGACTAATTTTTCATCAATCAATTCACCTGTTTTGTTTAGAGATTCTGCTCTATCATTAATAAGATCAGTGATGACTTTGAATTTGTAGCTCAATTCCATTCGAGCTTTCATCAATTTTTCAATCAAGTCAGATTGTCTTTTGTTGAACCTCAAGCCATAATCGACCCATTCTCTCATTGAGCTATTGCTAAACTTAAAGCACATTATCCTGTCTTCTTCTCCGGATATATGTTGAAAAATTTGTTCAAACAATTCATCTTTAGACTTTGAATCCAAGGAGGTCAAGTCGTCAGAATATTTATCTAATGTAGAATTGTTTTTTTTCTCATTCTCTAAAATATCATGAAGAAAAATATCAATAGGAACATACTTTCCGGGATCTTTAATTTCAGTGACACTATTTATACTTGGATATTCTACAACAGAGCTATTATTTAAAATTTTAGAGTTATCAACTGGGACTTCAATATTTTTGTTAAAAGACACATTTTTTTTAATATCTTTAGGAGTAGATTTAACTACACTTCGGGAAAAAGTGTCTGTGAAAGATTGCTGCGTGTTTGAATATGAAACTGAGTTTGGTTTTTCATTGTCAATTGAATTCTTAGATTCCAAACTTTTTTTTGAATCAGCATTTTGAAATAGACTATCTTTTGGTAAATAAAATTTTTGCAATTTTTGCAATCTTGAGGAGTATTTGCTAATATCTTGAACAGAACTATCTTGAACAAAACTACCATCTTCCTTATCATAAGAACTGTCGTCAACTTTGTGTGAGTCATCAGCATCGGCAGAATCGTGTTGAAATGAATTATTAGCGGAAACAAAGCTGTTTGTGCTAATGGGAACTTTCTTACTAAATTGAGGCGATTGTATCATATTACTGAAATTGATATCAAAACTTTTGTTTTCTTTGTCTTGGGGGGTGTCAATATTTTGTGCACTGTTCATTTCATCATGATGAACAGTTTCCTTTTTAACTTTTACCAGTGAATTAAAATCCATACTTGAATTTTTACTACTCTTATTATTAATTGACTTTGTGACTTTATGAAAAGGAGATTGTGCAAGTTTTTTCTCAGTTGTATCACCAAGTATGGAAGAATGTGGAGAAACAATCCGTTTTTTCTTATTTTTTTTGTTTGAAGACGTTGTTGATAATTTAGAAATGTCTGTCATACTAAGTTCTTTATTTTTAAAAGAAACGTCAGACAAAAAGTCATCATCATTATCCATAGGTTCTTGTTTCATTTTATGTTCTGATTTCATTGGAAAAGATCTTGGTTAGGGATTTTATTGTCTAACCTTCCTCAGCAAGTTTATTGAAATTACAAGATAAATAAATAACTAATAAACATACGAATAACAATAAGCTATGACAAAAAAAGATGTAGATCAAAGAGTGTTAATATATAGTCATTGTGCAATATTGAGTAGTCAGCTGTGGCAAAAAATTTAGCCGCCAATACATCATTTTGGAAAATCTTACTTTTATCAAGACTGTGTCATGTGACCCTTTTTTTTTTTTTTTCTTTCTATATTTATATTTTGTTGTTGGGGTCGTTCATATAACA